>JAGFNQ010005223.1:0-76630 GCA_024364735.1 Boesenbergia rotunda | reverse complement strand
CTGTTCCAATAGAAAATCGGACAACACCTCCCCTGTCCGGCGGACAATTTACACATACACACAGACAAATATATCACAACCACGCAGTTAAATGGCCTCAGGCCTCAAATCCATACAGAAATAACAGTTATATGACTATAACTATCGTAAAACCAAAATACGATCTCACCTGAGCTGCCAGGGGGCAGGAGCAAAGCCAAAACTCCACGAAGTCCAACATAGGACTCAAAAGTACAATACCATCGAATTAAACATGAATACATGTTCGAAACACCACAACGGAAGCATAGGAAATACTACAGGGTCCATAAGCACAACAAACATAAAATAAAACCAAGCGGAGCTCCTCTGGAGCTGGGGACTGGCTGCTAGGGATCTCCTGGCAGGCATCAACCTGAAATAAAATGTATGGCAACGGGGTGAGTCCATAGCTCAGCGAATACCCAACAGATATGCATAGAAAGTTATACCAACAATAAGGGTTCAGCTACTATAGTCTCATATCAACAGTAGGGAAAGACTGGAACTGAAATTACTGGGTAGGTACATACCTGAATCCATCTAACCTGTACAGAGGGTAAGAAATACCAGTGGAATACCAATAGACATATAAGCACAGGTAACAAGTCTCCAGAATATGCAATGTCAAACAAGTGCAGCAAATAAGTGCAGCAAACAATGCACGATGCAAAATATGCACATGGTGCAATGCCATGGTCACCCCCTAACTCCAGTCAAGCCACCGAGACAGGCGATACTGTGTCGGCCGAGTGGGTAGAGCTGTGACACTGTACGCACTCTGCCATCACTGCTCCTGAGTGACCGAGTGGACAGGATGCTGTCGGGGGACCGCCCCCCTACCCCATGTATATATGAGGGAGCGTCGCTCTCATCTCCTCTGGTCTATGGGAAGAGAAGGGATCTCCGCCTGCTACCACGCTCCGAAGCCACTACCCCTGAGCGGTCGAGCGGAGCAGTACAGAGCAAATGCACACATCCTACGGTATCCACTAACCCATGAGTGGCCGTGTGTGCATAACATGTACCGGAAGACGATAGGCTCAACCACAAGGGAGTCACAGATCGCCGGCATGCAACAATGCAAGGATGGTGTATGATAGATACACATACCTCCCTCCCAAGTCCTCAGTATACTAGGTCTCAGTCTGAAATCCTATAATAGGAAATACAGTAATCCTACAAGGTATACTGGCCGAAAACTACAGATCCCTCAAGGTCAAAGGCAGGAGATACATCACGATCTCTAAGCATATATATAGATATGACACTACCTGATACTGTATGGAACTAACAGCATAATAACTCAGGGATAAACCACAGGTATCTAGGACAGGCATAATAAACCATGATAGTCAACAAGTATCCAGAATAGGCATACTAACCAGGGATAACTAACAAGTATCCAAGACAGGCATAATAACCAGGGACAGACATAATAACCAGGGATAAATAACAAGTATCCAGAACAGACATAACAAACAGGGATAGCGTATGATCTTATTGCTATCTATAACAGACTATGCATAACAAAATGACAATATCTAAAAGATAAGTCAAAGGGTACCCGCCTCCAAGGTGTAGAAGTCCGTATCAGAAAAGAACCCCTCGTCCAATAATCGGCAATCAATCAGCGTCCTGTATCAAAGGACATAGTTTTAGCTATCATACAATGATTAAATAGCTAAACAAAACCCCTAAACCGATTTAGGTTTATCCTAATCATCTCATTTCATTTAATTACATCTAATTAAATGATTAACCCACGTCTGTTTGGGATTAGGTTTCACATTTAAGTTTAGCCTAAGTTTAACTTGAGTGGTCAACTCAATTGTGATCCACCACCTAATCCACTCCCTATCCAAACCAAGCTCATGGCAAAAATCATCTCCAATTCATTTGGATCCAACTAAACAACTTACAGCTCACCCAAACTGATCCAAAACATCCAACCAAATTACTAAACCATGATCAAAATTAACAATATCAGAAACATCACAATTCGAATAGTTTCATTCATCTTCTTGACTCTAGTTAACCCACCATCCGGATCAAAAGAATGATCTCCAACCCAATTCCAACCAATTCACAACATAAACACTTCACATTATTAGCTAAATTCATCCTTCCAAAATTCATCTTGATCCAATACCGATTCACACCCCAAGCTGCTTAGATCAAGGAAACAAATTCAAGGACCTCAACATCAACTATGATAGACAACGTGGGAATTTCAATCAAAACAACAACCAAATTTGAATTCCAAACCCATCTCTTCATCAAGTCTACTACCTATTTGAAGATCTAACACCTTCAGAGCCAATTCCAAACAACAAGAAGCCCTACAGAAATCCGAAATTGAATTCCCAAACTGAGTTTACTGTAAAATCCTACAATTCATTCAACACACACATTCATCTAGAAGCTCCAAACCATACACAAATGGTAGTTCATGATCACAAAACAACGATCCAACGTAATAGTAAATTCCAAATCCAACACAGCAAAGAAACCCAAAGGAAACCCAATCCGAAGAACTAAATAAACCATCACATTTATTATGAGCAAAACAATTTGATTTCAAATTTACTGCCATCACAACCCAAGAAACTGATCTATTTCCAAGCCATACATTCCATACAACATTCCAATATAACTTCAAACTCCTAGGGCTTAAACCAAATCACAGCGGTATCACAACGACTTACCTCTCAATGCTCCCGCAAAGGAAATCACCTCTTTAGCTCGGAATCTGCCAACCCAGCAATAGAAGTAGGAAGATCAACCAAATGGCAAAATCCCATTTCAACCTTTGAATCACAGAACCCATCCTGCTCAAATCAGAAACGAAAACCAATTTAAATTCTCAGTTCATTGAGACACTAGCCAAATAGCAACCCTTACCTCCACCCTCTGAAGATCCGAAGCAATCCCTTTCCCAGCTCACGGTAACTTCACAACAGCAACCCAACATAACTCTTACCTCTGATGCAAGTCCGAAAACTCTGCTTCTCAACTCCGACGGATCAGACCGTGAACAGGTGGGGTTGTCATCTAGATCGCCTTCCATTGCGAGTTGCAATTCGGATGCCCGTTAGACCCTGGTGGAGAAGAAATCAATCCCACGCTAATGGATTCAAGGGAACCTAGAAATCCTAGGGCTCACGGCTCACCTGCTCTGGATAGGAGGAAGTGTGCTCCTCATTCGATAGCCGACGCAAATACTCAAGGCCAAAGGAAAGGAGTTCCCAGGTCGTCGCTCCACAGCAGAAGGAAGCGGAATCGCCTGCTACCTGCGTGGAGAAGAGGAAGAAGAGAAGAGAGCAGGCGTCGGGATTCCTCTGGCTTGCGACCGATGGAAGACGAGTCGGCGCTTGGGTGGTCGGCGGCGTTGGCTAGGCACGCAAGGGGAGGAGAAGAACTCGGGCGGCTGCGATTTAGGGCTCGCGCGAAGAGAGAAGACGCGAAGGGGTCGGGCGGCTGCGGCTAGGGGCTCGGGGGAGGAGAAGAAATTTATAATTATATATATAATTATAACTTTTTCCTTTTATATATATATATATATATATATATAGTGAAACCCCAACTTTTCCTTAAATAATTTAAAATAAACTACTTTTGTGTCCAATAAAATTCCGAAAAATTTTCTGGTCCAGATTTTCGAATCACCGTATTTTACACTTCCCCTTTCTTTATGCTGCGATACATCTCCGTTAGAAACCTTACTTCACTGAGCAGAATGATATCCTGCCGCTCACGCCTAGCGTGAGACTCCTCGTGGGACATGCTCATCATCAGTGCTGGCTCTCCATCGGTGGCGTAAGTGAGGTGAGCCTCATCATCACGACACTTGTTGTAGCATTCGGACGCATAATGCCTCATTTTCTTACAATTGAAACACTTTATATGACTCTTGTCACGAGTGCCACTGTTGTTGCCGCTAGTGCCTCCTGCATTATCTTGGTGCTACGTACCACGACCACGACTGCGCCCTCTCCCACGCCCATGCCATTTGCCACGACTAGGGCTGCTAGACCCACGCCCCTTGCCTCCTGACGAATGTCCACGTTGCTCCCCTTCTGTCACATTTGCCATGTCCCATGAGTAAGTAGGAGCTCACCTTCAGTGTCGTTGGTATTGCCGCGTAATCGTAGTGTTTGTTCCTCATACGCCTTTAGTCGCCCTATAGTCTCCTCAAATGGTATAGTCTCAAGGTCGTGGAACTGCTCAATACCGGCAACAATAGGGAAGAATTTATCAGGGACAAAATCAAGCAACTTTTTTTACCAAAGAGGAATCTTCAAGCGTGGCACCAAGAGTGGAGAACTTGCTGCTCATAGCGTTGAGTTTGCCGGCAAAATCATCAATCATATCGGTCTCCTTCATCCGAAGGGCGTCAAACTCGCTATTCAACATTTCTACACGAGCCTTCTTCACTCGATCACTATCAAGGTACGTCGTCTTGAGGCTTTCCCAGACTTCCTTTGTTGTATTCATTTTTGCGATCTGGAGAAGTATGTCTTCGGGGACACACCGCAAGATGTATGCACGCGCCTTTTTGTCCTTTGCATCCACTTGGGCTCCTTTGATGGTTCCACTGCCTCCCAGATTCCCTGTGTATCAAAAATCACCTCTGTGACGCCGGGCAAAATATAGATTATTCTGGGGCGAGAAGTTTCAGAGGAATTTACGAGAAAAAAATAAGAAAGTAATAACGAGATAAAGAGTAGCCAAAACTGGGCTTAAACCTTATTGAGAAAAACAAGAGCGAGAAGAGAAAAATAGAGATATAGCCGTAACGTGACTTAAGCAAAGCAAATTGATTTAATATCTAAAAAACTTGTCCTAAACATCATCTAAGCATGAGTTTATATAGCACTCATATCCCTAAAAAAACTCTAAATCAACCAGACTTAGTCTCCTAAAATTTAGGAACAAATTTAACCAACAAGACTTGGTTTCCTAAGATTTAGGAACAAACTAAACAAAAATATATAACCAATTAAAAAAACCCCTAAATATATAAATCTGAATATTATTTTGGATCCCCTCCTGCATCAGTCTCCCGGAGTTGAAGAGAACTCGTCCTCGAGTTTAGGGTGAGTGTATCCGACTCCATAGCACAAGGACTTAAGTGTTTCACATTAAAAACATCAGAAGTTTTTATGTGACTAGGAAGACGCAACCTGTAGGCATTATCATTAATCTTTTCTAGTATCTCACAAGGTCCAATTTTTCGATCTTTGAGCTTGTTGTATTCACCAATAGGAAAGCGATCTCGAGTTAATACAACCCAAACATATCACCAACGTCAAAAAGGACCCGACGTCGATGTCGATCTGCTTTGATCTTGTACTCGGTGTTGCTTTCCTGAATAGCCTGCTTAACATGCTCATGAATGACCCGAAGATGCTCGGCATCTCCTCAGCCTTGGGGTTAGCTTGTCTTGGACGTGAAATAGGGACTAAATCCAATATCCCAGATGGGTTTCGTCCATAAACAACTTCGAAAGGGCTCAATCCAGTGGTCCTGTTCTTTGATCTGTTGTATGCGAATTCTGCTTGAGGTAAAACTAGATCCCATTGCTTTGGTTTGGTTCCTGTGAGACATCTTAGAAGATTTCCCAAGCTCCGGTTCACTACCTCAGTCTGACCATCTGTCTGAGGGTGATAGGCACTGCTGAAGTTTAACTTCGTACCTAGTTTTCCCCATAAACTCTTCCAAAATTGACTAACAAATTTAGTATCATGATCTGAAGTAATAGTTTGAGGAATACCGTGTAAACGCACAATCTCTTTGAAGAAAAGGGAGGCAATCCGAACAGCATCCATGGTTTTTCTGCATGGTACGAAGTGAGCCATCTTGGAAAATCGGTCCACCACAACTTAGAATAGAATCGGAAGTCCGTTGGGTGCGGGGTAAACCCAATACGAAATCCATGCTGACGTCGCACCAAGGAACTTCGAGAATAGGTAAGGGAGTATACAAACCGGCATTGGTGAGGGTTCCCTTAGATTGCTGACAGACAAAGCAACGATCCACAAAATGAGCTACATCGCTGGTAAGCTTGGGCCAATAGAAGTCAGAAGAGATAAGGGCTAATGTCTTATCTCGGCCGAAGTGTCCTTCATTGTGAAGTTCTCTGATAATGTGTTGCCTAAAGGAACAGTATGGAATGCATAATTGTAGTCCACGAAATAGGTAGTCGTTATGCAGAATAAAATCATTGCGAAGACCATTAGTTACCTCTTGAAATATCTTGCCAAAGGTGGGATCAGCAGCATACATATTTGAGAAAGTTTCAAAGCCAGCAATCCTAATTTTCATGGTAGTAAGTAGGGAGGAACGACGGCTTAGAGCATCTGCAACGCGATTGAGACTCCCTGATTGATGCTTCAGTGTAAAGGTAAACTCCTGCAAGTAATTTACCCACTTAGTGTGTCGACTACTCAACTTATGTTGGCCGTTGATGTACTTCAAAGCCTCATGATCTGTGAATAAGATAAATTCCTTCTGCATGAGATAATAGCACCAATGCCTTAAGGATTGCACAATAGCATAGAATTTCAGGTCATAGGTAGAATAATTTTTCTTGGCACCAGGTAGTTTCTCACTGAAGAAGGCAATAAGGCATCCTGATTGACTTAGAACACTACCAATGTCAATGCTAGATGCGTCACAGTTTACTTCGAATAGTTTGTTGAAATCTGGAAGTGCTAGAACAGGTGCTTCGGTCATCTTTTGTTTCACCAGCTGAAAACTAGTCATAGCTGCTTCACTCCACTTGAACTCGCGCTCCTTGAGGCACTCAGTTATAGGAGCAATTAAGGTACTAAAGTTCTGAATGAACCGGCGATAGAAAGAGGCCAATCCATGGAAACTTCGGACGTCATGAATGGTTTTTGGCTGTGGCCACTCTAAGATTGCCTCTATCTTTGATGGATCTGCACGAACACCCTCAGTAGACACTATAAATCCAAGAAAAGAAACTGTAGTCGTGAAAAAAGAACACTTCCTTTTGTTGACGAACAAGGATTCCGTCTTTAGCTTCTCAAAAACAGTTCGGAGGTGATCAAGGTGTCAAGCCCTCGTCGGACTATAAATAAGGATGTCGTCAAAGTATACAACTACGAATCTTCCCAGGAAAGGCCGCAAGACCTGATGCATGAATCTCATGAACGTGCTGGGGGCATTGGACAGTCCAAAAGGCATGACCATCCACTCGTACAACCCATGTTGTGTCTTGAAGGTTGTCTTCCATTCATCTCCTAGCTTGATTCGAATCTGGTGGTATCCACTCCTAAGATCGATCTTGGAGAAGATCTTAGAACCAGAAAGTTGATCCAACATATCATCTAAACGAGGAATCGGAAATCTATACTTCACTGTGATTTTGTTGATAGCTCGGCTATCAACACACATGCGTCATGAACCGTCTTTCTTTGATACAAGTAGGGCAGGGACTGCACAGGGGCTCATACTCTCGCAAATATAGCCTTGTCTCAATAGCTCCATAACTTGTCGTTGTAGCTCTTCGGCATCCTTAGGGTTAAGACTGTATGTCGGTCGGTTAGGCAAGCTTGACCCCGGGACGAGATCAATCTGGTGCTGAATATCTCTCATAGGGGGAAGTCCTGGAGGAAGGTCTTCGACCATCAACTCAGCGAAGTCTGACAAGAGTTGTTGCACTTCAGCAGGTAGATCCGAGTCCGAGTCTATTACATTGCTTTTGAAAGGAAGCAAAGCATAGACTACATCTCTGTGCTTCATCTCATTCAAAAATCTGGACATAGAAAGTAGTGTAGAATTATTGTTTAATTTGAAGGGGTTCCTTCTCGTCGGGGAGCCAATACGATGTTCCTCCCTTTGATGCTGAGGGTGTATGTGTTCTTCCGCCCATCATGAATGACGCTGCGATCATATTGCCACGGTCGTCCCAACAATACGTGACATGCGTCCATTGACACAACATCACACCATGTTCGATCATAATACTTGCTGCCAATAGAAAAAGATAAAAGACACCTCCTATCTACGGTTACCTCACTTCCTTTACTTAGCCATGATAACTTATAGGGTTTTGGATGACGATCTGTCTTCAACTGTAGCTTTTGAACAGCTTCTTCGGATACAATATTTTCACAGCTTCCACTATCAATGATCATCTTGCAAACTTTGTCTGCAACCGTGCACGTCGTGTGAAAGATGTTGGTTCTCAGCCAATCATCTTCAGATTCTTCCTTAGGGACCAGTAGGCTCTTGCGTACGACGATAGTCTCATGACCATCGCCATAAAGAACCTCGTCATCAATATCGTCATCATAAATCGGCTCATCAATCTGTTCGAGTTCATCTCTATGTCTTCCTCAACTAGCAGAGTCTTGTTTTTTTGATCTGGGGATCTTTTACACTCCGAAGCTCGATGCCTCTGTTCACCACATCGAAAACACTTGATAGTGGTCTTAGGGTTACCTTGTGGTGGCTGCTGAGAAGGGCGCGACTCTTGAGGGCGAACAACTCGATTGTTTTGATCGCTCCTAGTCGTCAGTCTTCAGTTTAGTTGTTTTTCAATTGTCAAGGCTCACTTATAGGCCTCCGAAATGGTCCAGAGTGAGTGAAGGCTCAGGGTGTCTTGTAAGGGTTGACGTAATCCCCCTAAATATCGCGCTACCATCTGCTCCTCGGTCTCGGACAAATCATTCCGAGCAATAATCTGATAGAATTCCTCTGTATAGTCATCAACGATTCTAGCTCCTTACCTCAAGGTATGGAGTCGTTGATACAATGTTTGGGTGTAGCCGAAGGGAAGAAATTGCGTTCTCATTAGTTTCTTCATTTTTTCCCAATCAGTGATTTTGGATTTACCTTGTCTCTCCGTGATCGTCGAAGTTGATCCCACCATGCTGAAGCTCGACCTTTTAACTTGATAACGACCAACTTTACTTTGATGTGATCAGGTACTTCTTTATATTCAAAAATCCTCTCTACTTCGTTGATCCAATCAACGAAGCCTTCCGCTTGTAATGTGCCAAAAAAATCAGGAAGATCCACTTGGAAACCAAAGTCCCCAAATCGTTCCTCTCGACCATGGTGTTCCCGATATGTAGCACGATGATGATACGAGTTCTCGAAAGGAGACTCAGAGTTACCATCAGAGATCTCACGATCTTCAAGATCCCGCGCTGCCAAACGCTGGGTTAATTCCGCAACTTGCTTCTGTAAATCCTCAATCATCATTATATCTTAGATACTACGATCACGGTGCTGGGCTTCCTCAATTGGAACATGCCTGTTGCGACCACGACCACGTCCACGATGACCTTCCATTGGATCTTAATGAACTCTGATACCAACTGACGCCGGACAAAATATAGATTATTCTGGGGCGAGAAGTTTCAGAGGGATTTACGAGAAAAAAATAAGTAAGTAATAACGAGATAAGGAGTAGCCAAAATAGGCTTAAACCTTATTGAGAAAAACAAGAGCGAGAAGAGAAAAATAGAGATATAGCCGTAACGTGGCTTAAGCGAAGCAAATTGATTCAATATCTAAAAAAGTTGTCATAAACATCATCTAAGCATGAGTTTGTATAGCACTCATATCCCTAAAAAAACTCTAAACCAACCAGACTTAGTCTCCTAAAATTTAGGAACAAATTTAACCAACAAGACTTGATTTCCTAAGATTTAGGAACAAACTAAACAAAAATATATAACCAATTAAAAAAATCTAAATATATAAATCTGAATATTATTTTGGATACCCTCCTACATCACAAAGCCTTCCTAATTCTCATCACTGAAGCCGATTAAGTTGTACTTATCGTTTAGTTCATAGTTCATGCATGATACCATACTGTAGATCAACCAAGTGAGTTAAAAAGATAGAAGTTAGGTAAATTTATTTTCTAATTAGGATTGTTTAACTATATAAGTCAGTGATATGATCTCGTTGTGCTTTCTTACAATATATGCATAGTCCTCGAAAATTGTAATAGAGTGAAAATGCCACAATAATACTGCCTGGAAATGATCAAACAGCCATACTTTCGGAGTGAGAATCTTCACTTTTTGTGAAATATTTACTGCACTACCAGAGAAAGAGAGCAAATCTTCACAGAATAAGCTGGAAAATGATCTCCAACTCATCGATTTAAGCTTATCAATCATATCTTTACCATCACTTGAGCCTGTGATGGCTGGTTATCCGCCGAGCATCTCGAATCACACTAAATGAAGTGAAGGACCACACAAGAGATAAACCCAACTACAGAGAATCCAACCAATATTGCTTTGTGGACATGGGAAAGATAAGGATTCTCACAGTCATCTGGAATCAGAGCTGGACAGGTTCGATCAACAACGACATGACTTGCTTCTTGGTTTCTCCATCCGATTTCCCGTATCCATCTCCTTTTCCATAGAAGAATTGCGCCGCTCGAGGGATATTAATCGCCACATTCTGGAAATATTCTTCGAACGACGACGTCGCCACCCGGTTCCCGTTCAGCACCCTCCATTTCGCCTCCATCACTTGCTTTATATGCTCACGGGCAACCGCCTCCGGCACATTCCTCTCGTGCATGCAGCACTGCACCGCCTTCTGCACATCTCCTCTCGCCATCTCATCCTGTAATACTTAATTAAGCCAGTTAATTTTGATATACATAGATTAATTAATTCATTGAATTAAGAATTTAATTTTAGCACCGTGGAGGTTCCAAAATCGTCATGGAGTCGACCAAGCATACAGGAGGGTTGCACAACGGAAGGGTAAGTGGAGAACTTATCCAAGTCCTCCTTCGTGAGATCTTTGCCCATGCAGTAAGCTGTGGACAGTACCAACGCGCCTGATACCGATATCCATGCGCAGTCTAAATACTCATCCAACTTTGGTGTATAGCCTGCGTGGTACCATTTGGCTTCCTGCATGTATGTTTTGCACAATTCTGCCCACTAAAAATAACCAAAAAGAAAGATAAGATTCATATATATATTGACCTATATATAAGTATATTAATTAATATTAATTGGTGAATTACCGCCCTCTTGAGGTAAGGTATTATGTCTACTCCCTTTTCTCTCATGACCTGGTAGCCTGCATCGTTTACCGTGTTGAAGACGGCTAGAAAACATAGTTTCATGTACTCTGGGAGCTTATCGATCGCGTTAACATCCCATCTGATCACACAAGTGTAGTGAAAGTATAATTGAATTAGAATGTAACTGAATTTATAGGAATTGATTAGATTATTAGTTAAGTAATTACCTCTCCATTATATCAGTGAATAGTTGTAGCTCATCGAGCGTTCCATACACGTCGTAAACGTCATCGATCATTGTTATGAAGCAAATAGTCTTTGTTAGCAACACCCTGAAAGCACAGCTATCTGGCTCAAATGCAAAGCCGACGGTCCACAAGTAGTTCTCGGTCAATCTATCTCTGAAAAATGTCAGCTTCTGGAGAAGCCCGAGATCCGTCCACCAACTAATAATTTTTATTTTCATGCATTATAATTAAGGATTAAATAACAAATAATGAATTTATAAATGAATACATGTATACATGTACGTACCTTGAGACTTCTCTAAGTTCTCGCTTGTAGATGTTCTGCAGTGCGTTGAAATCCAACTTGGCCAACAAAAGCAGAGCAGGATCCATTGCGGGATCTCTCTGCCATGCCCCAATGAACCACTTCGTGTGCAATCGCTGGAATCTCCTGTTCAGTGGGAGCTCCAACGCGTGGGCCACTTGCTCCCTGATCAGGCCAGGCTTCAAAGATCCTTCTTCCTCCAAGAGGTTCTTGAGGTGCTTAGTTGTGAACTCCCTGGCCTCATGCAATAACTCCTCGCCATCTTTTTCAAGATAGGAAGCCTCATACAAACTCAGTAATCCCTCGGCCTGGCTCTGGAGCCGGTCTTCGAACTGGCCTTTACCGTCTTTAAATTTCTTGAATATATCTTAACCATGCATTAACCGACAAGGTTAATTGATTGGAATTGACGTAGTTAATGCAGTAGATATTCATGGAGGATCAGTTATTGCGTACTGTGTTAACGACGACTCACCTTCGGAAACAGAGAAGCCGTTTTCTCTGAGAAGCCTGAAGAGCAGCGCTGAGGCGTGCAGATTGTCCTTGATCTGCAAGCTTATGTCCTCGAATGATGCATGAAAACCTCGCAAAGTGTCCTTGATCTCATTCTTGAATTGATAAGCCACCCCGAGCTGTTGCAGGTGGTCGATGAGCTGAAGCTGCTCCGCAACTTGACCTGTCTTCTCTTCCATCAGTTTGCTAGTTTGATTCTTGAGTAATTTAATTCTCTCAGCGTGGTCGTCCTCATCCGCCTACAATCAATATACTCAAAGAAGATTATGAAAAAGAAGAAGAAGAAGAATTAGGACGTAACTTAATTAGAGAATTAATTAATCAATATATATTTACTGCGTGGCTAAGAGTGAGAGATTGAATGCGGTCGTGAGTCCATATGCTGGGCTGGTAATTCCCCGACCTCCTCCTCAACGGAGATTCAGATTGCTCGGCCGCGTGGCATTGGATGCATGGAAGGCGGCACCACCGCTTGATAGCTGCGGCTGGACGGGAACCGCCGAGATCACCGCGAGAACTGAAGGTCGCCGAAGCTGCGAAAGAAAGGGAGACAGACATCTTAACTCAATGGCTTGTTTTGTATGGTCAAATATGAGATAGAAATTACTAGATTTGGGGTGGGGTGCTATTTATAGAACAAATTCAAAGGGTTTCTTCATTATAATAAGACTATTGCTTCGTAGTTTTGTGTTTACGGCAATTTTCTTCTACGAACGTTATTCACGTGTGGTATATTTTTCTAAAAACACGTGTGGTATATTTAAAATAAGATCTAATTCGATACTCGGGCCTTTGTCTTTGTCGATTAAATTTACTACATAAATGTGGAGGTGGACTTAGAACATTAAGTTAATGTTATCTACTATGGTTAGTAGATGAAAAAAAATTAATGCTTAAAGGATTGAAGAATTTGTTTGTTAGTGGTTAAGTTATTTATGTGTTTATAAATAAGTTATCACTACAAAAATAATGCCAAATAGCGACGGACTTTTTTAATAGTCCGTCGCTAGTAGCGACGGATATATAGTATCTGTCGCCAAAGTTGCGCGCCAAGTCAAACCCCTAAATATAGCGACGGACTTGGTCAAAGTTCGTCGCTATAGTGACGGATAATTTATATTATCCGTCGCTATTTTTAAGCAGCGGGTCAAACCCCTCAATATAGCGACAGTATTGGTCAAACCTGTCGCTAATCGATTCTGCGACGGACAACTTAATCCGTCACAATAATACTTAAAAAAGGCGACGACCCCCTTCCCCCGCGGCCACGCGAACCCTAGGTTTCCTCTCTCGGCGAACCCTCCTCCGATCCCAGGTACGCGAGCTAAGCCACATTTCCCGTATTTTATCGTTTATTTGTGTTTGCACGGCGGCGTCGTCTTCTCCGGGCAGCCACGGCTTGGCTCGGCCTCCCGCGGCCTCGCGTGGGGAGGCGCAGCTGATGGACCCAAAAGATAAGTGTCACAAATGTGGGTCTCAAATTTAGATATTTGTAAAGCTGGAAACCCTTTTTGCTAACAAAGATAAAAATGTAGTAAAGGAGCCACAGATCGTATGTCACGCCCCGAGGAGCTGCCCGTCCGATACCGACCGGACTGCCACTCCCTCGACCGACGGACAATTCAGAAACCTAACCACTACGATCACCTCAGATGATTGTACCACAGCCTATAGGGCTGGAACAACCGTCTGAAATCAACAAAAACGAAAACGACGACAAAAAAAAACCGCGTACCGGTACGACTTACAACAAACACAAAGCACACGGCCTCCATGGCTCACAAAAGTACAACTATACCGCCGTATAAAAGGACACGACCAAACACGAATACAGCAGCGGAAAAGTAAAGTAAAAGAAACATAAAATGGGTATTAACATATACCCCCAACAAAGTAAAAGAAACATCCCGGAATCATCTCGAAGAAATACGCGAACTGGGACAGGCTGCCGGACACTCCCGACAATCATCCTGAAATAAAAACAGGGAGCTAACGGGGTGAGTCACAGTACTCAGCGGATATCTCATCAGATATACAAGATAGTCTAAGCTAGCAATAGTGTAACAAGCTATCGAAATAAACACAGATACAGATAATGGTAAGAACAACTGAACAGGAACAGAAAATACCATATCAATGTGGCTGAGTCACCGAAACTAGACATAAGGGTCTCCTGTATGTGCATGTCAATCATATGCAACATCCAAGTATAACAAGCACGAGCAAATGCAAAATATACGTATGCACATGGTGCAATGACATGGTCACCTCTGTCGCCGGTCAGACATCGTCACCTATGTACGGGAGGAAGCTAAACGGAGGCCACCCTCCGGCGTAGAGTTGTGACTGTCGTCCGTACTCTGCCATCACTGCTCCTGAGCGACCGAGTAGACGATATGCTGTCGGCGTAACACCCCTACCCCATGACCTATCCGGGGGATATCTCTACCTGAATGTTTCCTCACTGTCGGAGTAACTTCCCTACCCCAGCTCCTCTATGGGGGATATCTCTACCTGAGTGTTAACACCTACCCCATGTATATAAATGGGGGAGAGACCTCTCTCTCTCATCTCCTGGTATATGGACTACTCAAGGAGGGACCTCTGTCTGCCACCACGCTCCGATTCACTAACCCATGAGTGCATGAGCTGAGCGGCACAGAGCACACTACCCATACTTCGCCAACCACTAACCCATGAGTGGTCGTATGGATAGGTCAGTATGACTGTCGACCTGACTCACCCATAAGGGGGTCCCTGATCAACAGCGATGCACAATGCACGATGATGCATGACTCTGGTCAAACAGCATCCACTATCTAGTCCACCTATATCAGCATGATATGCAAGGATCATAGATAATGCACCATAGCCTAAGTCCTAAAGGTATAGGTATCACATGCCAGGTATATCAGAAACAGTATCAACCAAGGTAGAGCAAGTATAAAATACTACATTACCCTACCGCTAAACATAGCATATCAAGCATATCAACTATGACTAATCTAAAAGATAAGTCAGAGGTACCCGCCTCCGATGTAGAAGCTTGTAAGCGACGAGCAATCCCCGTCCAATAATTCGTAACCGATCACCAAGTCAATGTCCTGTATCATGACATAAGTTTAGCTATTTATAATAGTAATAATAGCTAAACTAATGCTAAACAATATTAGGATCTAACTCTACTTATCATGTGCAGTTAATCCACATTAATTAAGAACAAATCCTAATTAATTTACCAAGATGAACATCATATTCTATTCTAATCAAAAACCCCTCCTCCTTTGGATACCCACGGCATGCTTGGAGAATTCTCCATCACTCTCAATCCAAAGCCAAACAATCACCCCCCTCCTACAAACCAGATTCAATACAGATCAAAGGCAAACCATTAATCCAACACTAAAAACCTAATCAGCTTCTTCAGAGCTTAATCACCTACTCAAGAACAACATCCATCTCAATAACATAGCCCAAGTATCAACTTGATTTTGCATGACCAAATTCCAATACTCAATTCATCCCATAGCTAGATCGAAATCCAGTCAACAATCTCATAGCATAAACACCAGAACAGATCACAAACCCAACTCAAACAAGATCGCATGAACACAGATCAAAATCCAAACTCAAGATATACAATCACACCCGAACGATCAAGAATTAGAACAGTACAGAGCATACGCAAGACAAGTCTGATCAGGGAAACATCGAGATCCAACCAACAACATGGAATCCATTTCGAATTCAAAGAAAACGCACGAACCTTACAATTCAGCGTCCCAGGTTGAACACCAACAAAGATATGGTTCATCTCGATGATCCGCACAACTCCTCTGCTTAGGTATCAGAAATCGCCCAAATCATCCGTGCCCTAGGTCACAAGAAACGACCTCAAATCCACTGACATCGTGATCCACTTTAAGGTTGGAATTCTACGATCGAAAACTAGGTTAAGAGCATGCGATTTACCTCCTCGTGTATCCGACGGTGGCGCGATCATAGCCCGCTTGAGTGGAAGGCGAGCTTCGACCTGCTTCCCGACTCCAACCGCCCATCCCAGATCCGTATCTCTCCCCCAACGAGAAGAAGAAGCACGCGACCGGTAGAGCCCCGAGCAACAGCAGAGGTGACTAGGGTGAGATCCAAAAAATGAGAAGAGGATGGAGGAGAGGGAGATTCCGCTCGGGTGCTCTCGGGAGGAGAAAGGGGAAAAGGGCGCTCTCGGGAGGAGAAAGAGAAAAAGGCAAATAAAAAGGAAATGGTTATTTTGCTATTTAGCCCCTCCGAGTTTGTCATATCCAACGCAGGCCCTTAAGTTTTGCCAACTTTGCATTCCGGTCCCTCAAATTTTTAGTATTTTAACATCGTATTTTTCCTAAGGCTAGTTAAGGATATTTGATTCGAGCTCATGTTTATGTGGCGCTTCTATAGGGATGCGCCGCACCCCTCTGAGCAATAGGAGATCAGCACGTCGATGGCATTAACGGGCTATCTCGAGAAACCACTAGCCCTTACTATCGTCGCCTCGTATAGCCCGCAGTGCATATCAAGGAGATATCGCCGCACAATGGGGGAAGCAACGCGTGGCCTCATTACATACGCTGAACCACCATGTCACCATGGTTACCACAAAGTTCGCAGGAATATAGGAAGTATCCAAAAAATTACCCATAGTCCTAGGGCACACTAGCTATATCTTAAGGCCCCACGGGCCGCCAGCGAAGCGGAAGGAGGGAGAGACCAACTGAGCTCAGCTTCTTCATCACAACACTAGTCCGATCTGTCAGTCACGCTTCCTTCGATCAGACTTGAAGGGAGAGACTTGTGATGGGGTTAAATAGCTCGTGGCGGACACGTGGGATGAAGAAGCTGCACGACACGACCTGACTGGTCGGAGCGATCCTTTCTTCCAGAGCTTTAGGACCCTCCTAGGGATAGTCGTGCCTGGGAGTAACAAATCCCCCGGGAGGTCGGGACTCGGGATCATCCCAAGGAAGTAGATCGCCCACGGCCTCCCGTGTCGGGAATCCCCGAGATCACCTCGGGGGATCGAAGTCCAAGTCACCTTCGACCCTA
Organism: Boesenbergia rotunda; assembly: GCA_024364735.1. Classification (NCBI taxonomy): domain Eukaryota; kingdom Viridiplantae; phylum Streptophyta; class Magnoliopsida; order Zingiberales; family Zingiberaceae; genus Boesenbergia; species Boesenbergia rotunda. The sequence goes on along the minus strand of JAGFNQ010005223.1, from coordinate 59,427 downwards.
CATCACGAACCCCCTACTTGCAGACCCCTGGATAAGGATCACCAATAGTTACTGGAGGATCAGGGGCCACAATCCACGGTCATTATCACCCTCATCCTTACAGCGGACTAGATTCAATGACGGCGACGCCCATTACAGGGGAGATCCGATAACCGAAGGTAAGGGGAATGTGGCGAGAAGCTCGGAGACACGTACTATTGCCCCTGTGACCTCTGTTACAAAAGGTAGTCGAACCCCGTTGGTAAGGGGGTTACGCTCTCTCAACTCTTGATACATCTTCCTTTCCTACTGTCTTTACTCTCCTTCAAGATACTGACTTGAGCGTCGGAGTAGACTCCGCAGGATAACTTCGGCGTGTCCCCTAACGCTCGTATTGATCTCGCAAGGCACTAAGTTTCTCCTCGCCACAGTAACTCCCATATGGGCCGAACCCCGATGACTGATCATCATCGTCGATTCCTTCCGGAACATATATAATAATTAAGAATCAAAATATCTAAATAACATTTGACACTCTTTCACCCTGCCGTACCTTTAAACATTTTATATCCTCATCCATCTAGAAGTGCTCATTTAATTGACGATAATTTTTCAACCTGTCACCTAATAAATCCAATAAGTGTCTATCGATCGTAGGAGACGGTCTACACCATACATAATTTGAATGCCGCATGTATTTACTTAAGTTGCGTAACACTTAGAGAGTGTTTGGGAGAGCTTTTACTTTTTAAAAAGTGATTCTTGTAGTGATTATCTTGAAGTTAGTAAGAAGCTAAAGTAAGCAGTGTTTGAAAATAGAAGTCAAAAGCTGATACAAGATAAAGTTTGAGTGTTTGGGAGAATAATTGCTTCCAATCTTAATTTTTAATTGAATGACAATAATATCCTTAAACTATATAAATTAATCATTTTTTAATTATTTAAATATAATTTCGATACTATCAATAATTTGTTCACGTAATTATTATTATATTTTAAATAGTGATATAATTATTATTATATTTTAAATAGAATATTAAAATTAATTTTTTTATAATTTGAATATTTGAAAACATATATAAAATTAATAAAAAAATATTATTTTTTATTAATAAAATTAATAAAAATTATTATTTTTTATTAATAAAAATTATTATTTTTTATTAATAAAAATATTTTTTTTATTAATAAAAATATTATTTTTTATTAATAAAAATATTTTTTATAAATAAAAATATTATTTTTTATTAATAAAAATATATAAAATATAATAAAAATATTATATATATAGCGGCAAGTGGCAATCAGGTAAAATGTTATATTATTTAAGGATATAAATATTATTTTTTAATGTTATATCAAAAATAAAAAAGCAGAAGCAGGTAGAAGCATCAAATTTTTGCTTCTAACTTCTGAGTAAAAGTAACAGAAGCTAAAGCAGAATCCAGCCTTCCCAAACACTCAAAAGTGATTCTGTGTAACCAGAATCTAAAAAGTAGGTAGCAGAAGCTCTCCCAAACACTCCCTTAAACTCTCTTCGTTGGTAAAACTCATCCATCGCTATGGGTGTAATTGAATCGAACAAGTCGAACACTAAGAGATTAGAATTCGGACTCGATTCATTATTTTTAGGCACAAGTTCAATTCGAGTTTGATTCGAACTTTAATTCTTAAATATGAGTTTGGCTCGTAATAAAATCAAATAACTCAAATTCGGCATGATAAAAATCGTTATAAATTAAACGAATTTAATTTGAAATTGTTTAAGATAATTAACTATAATAATTAATAATATATTATTATATATATTATTTATATGATATTTAATTTTAAAGATATATAAATAAGATAAATGGTTTTTTTAATAAATATGTTCATGAGCCTCTAAACGAACAACATTCGTGAATCTCTAAACGAACATGTTCATGAGTTCATGGATCAAATATTACTAAGTTTGAGCTTGGTAAGATAATATTTTCAAATTCAAATTGGACTCGAATTCATCTCGTTAGCTTAATCGAACGAATTCGAATGATTTTTTTTAACCGAGATCCGAATAGTTCCTAAACGGCATAACTCATTTACACCCTTATCCATCGCATAAAGAGTTATCGAAAGAAAAAAAAAAGTTTTGGTGTAGTGGGGGAAAAGACAAGCACTGAGGCAAGAAAATTGTGGATCATTTTGATTTTTTTTTTTCTTAAACAAGGCACAATTCCTTGTATATACTCTTTTTTATTTTGTCTTCTCTTAAATGCATCTTCGAGGATTAAAACACTATGCACGAAGAGTATTTTAATTTATTTCTAAACGTTTTTCATTCCCGTGGTCCTACGGTTTTTGTGTATTTCGTTTCTATTTCTAAACGTTTTTCATTCCCGTGGTCTTACGGTTTTTGTGTATTTCGTTTCTATTTCTAAACGTTTTTCTTTCCCGTGGACATGTGATTTTTGTGTATTTCGTTTTTTTCCTCCTGGGAAAAAAAATTAATGCACTAAATAATATATGAATCATGAATAACCAATTCGATCTTGTAAAAATTTATTATAGATAGTCACAGTAAATCAAAAAACGTTCAACGATTCCGAAATCTAATATTTTAAAGTTCTCATCATAATTGAAAATAATTATAAAATATACCGTAACTAGGAATCGAATCACGGATGCTTATGATGACGATTAGTTGCTCTGTCACTACACCATAGTCCCGGGGCTATTTTTTTCTCTTAAAAAAAATGATTAATGAGGCTAAATAATCTCGAACCTCAGGCGACCGGTCCGGATCCCACGAAAGTTCTCCATCGGACATCAGGGTAAATCAGGAAACGCACACGGGGAACGATCCTAGAAGCCTAGTGTCTTAAGATTTGCGTCACATTTGGAGAAAAAATTCTGGCAAAATGCGTCGTAGCTGGTGATTAAACTATGGATGCCCGATTTTTAATGTGGTGGATGCAACCTTACATACTAAAATTTCTGATTTTTATACTCAACTTTCTGATTTTTATACTCACAAAGTTGTCTTGTCAATCCCATCAAGGATTGCATGTAAATAAAATTTTGGATAGGGATTACATACAAATGTGAGTTTGGAAATAGGGAGTTTAAGAAAATTTACCCTTGATTTATTAGGATTGAGATAAAAAATAATAATTTTGAATCGATTTATTAGTATCGAATTCATAGATTTAAGAATTTTAAATGGTATTCGAATTCGGATTGAATTCGTATTGGAATTTAAAAATAAAACAATTCAACCTGACTCTAACCCGATTCAATCCAATTGAATTGACACTTCTGCCCTCATGTACGGTTAGGTTATATATTGGTAGAGATGATAACTGCGAATTCTATCCAATATTTGTTTTTTAATCCGAAATGGCCGCTGCCAATGCGACTCTTGTCCACCTGCTGTTCCCCTCTCTGTTTCTCTTCCTCTTCACTATTCTTCTCATATTTCGGCGTCAGCGCCGAAACCACCGCCGTCTACCGCCCAGTCCCCCTTCCATTCCGATTTTAGGCCACCTCCACCTCCTCAAACCGCCCATCCACCGCCCTCTCGCCGCCATCTCCGCCGCCTACGGCCCCGTCGTTTTCCTCCGCTTCGGTTCGCGCCCCGTCCTCCTCGTGTCCTCTCCGTCGGCTGCCGAAGAGTGCTTCACCGTCCACGACGTCGCGTTCGCGAACCGCCCCAGATCCCTCGCCGGCAAGATCCTCGGATACGACTACACCTCCATTGGTTGGGCGCCCTACGGGTCCTACTGGCGCGACCAACGCCGCATCATGTCCGTGCACTTGCTCGCGTCCGGCAGCCTACGCGCCTCCTCCGAGCTTCGCGCGGGGGAGATCAGAGCCCTCGCGCGGAACCTCTTCCTCCAGCAAGGCGGCGGCGCGCCGAGGAGGCTGGATCTGAAGTCGACTTTGTTCGACCTCGCGTGCGGCATCGTCGAGCGGCTGGTGGTTCCGCTGACGGGGGAGACGCCAGAGCAGAGGCTGATCGTTAGGGAGATGGTGAGCGAGGGACTACGGTTGAGCGCGGCGGCCGCGAACGTTGGGGACTACTTGCCGGCGTTTATGAGAGTGGCGTGGCGGGGGTTGGAGAAGAGGCTAATAAGGCTTCGGAGGAGGAACGATGAGTTTTGGGGAAAACTCATAGTGCAACGCCGAGAGAGACGACAGATCGAGGAGAATGGCGTCGGCGTCGGCGGCGGCGGCGTGGATGGGAAAGGAAGCAGGACCGTAATGGACGTTATGCTGTCGCTGCAGAACAGCGATCCGGAACGCTATACGGATGACTTTATGAAGGGTCTGATTGGGGTACGTGCACACTCTTCATCTTACTGAGTAGTTGGGAAAAAATAAAAGAAAAAACCGAATAATTAGGTTGGATAACGTCTCGCAGTTAAAATAAGTCTCTTGCGTTTTATTTAAAAAAAAAATCCTGTAGAATGTGTAGTTAGAAATTAAATCCTCCAAATTCAATTAACCTAACAAATTCAGAATTAAATAATCGAAATTTTTTCACACCAACCGAATCATTTGAATTTTCCTATCAAAATTGGATTGAATAGATAAAATATTAATTAATTTAATTTTAAATCGAATCAAATAAATTTATCGAAGTTTTAAAATTTTATTGGAATATTAATAGAAAAATAAGATTTTATTTAATTAATTAATATTAAATAAAAACTATCAAACCTATAATTTTATTTAGTTTATTCTACTTAGTCCAATTAAAAAATTAAAATAAAAAATCGAATTATTTAGATTTTAAAAAAAATAAAAATTGAATTAACCGAATCCTACACCTCCCTTAATTTTAAGGGTAAGAATTCTCTCGCTATATATATTTTTAGAGATTTTTTTTTAATTTTCTAATCGTTTAACAGTCAATTAAAAATTATCTCATAATTAATCTTCTTTCAGAGATAAATTATGAGCGGCGTCAGAGATGAGTATCGACAATTAATAGAAAAATGTTCAAATTCAATTTATTTATTTATTTATTTATTTTTGAATTCATAGACGCCACCAAGGTTCGTAGAATCGCGATCCTACACAGGATCGATTTGGGGTCAGGATCGGATCGGTCAGGATCGGATCGTAAAATCGTACGATCCTATCAAAAACCCTTAAAATGAAAAAATATACAATTTTTATTAACACTATAATGAAAATAATCACGTTTAACTTCAATAATATTCTATTTATTACAAGATGATCCAATTTAATTGTCAACCTATTAGATAATAGACATCTAAAGACTTATCATTTTAGAAAAAAGATATAACATAATATTATTAATCAAAAACTAACTAAAAAATAATTAAATAGATATTTAAATAATCATAAAACATTAACACTAACGATGTAAAAGATAAAAAAAATAATAAAAAAGATTAATAATCTTCTAGGCCTCTGAAAAGGCTTTAAACAATATTTTTTGGGATTCAATCTTAAAACTAACTTGTAGATCTTTGAACGAGTTTCAATTTGATATATTATAGGTCACGTGGTTCAATCCGAGTAAAAAGTTATGACCTCTTAAAGCTTTCATCGATCCTGTTCCGATTCTGTTCCGATCCTGTCCGATCCTATACGATCCTGTCCGATTCTGTCCGATCCTACCGATCCTGCTGCGATCCTGCTACAAAAAACGATTCTGCGCGATTCTGGATCGTTTTCTGCCGTAGGATCGTAGGATCGTACGATCCTACGATCCAGGATCGCGATTCTGCAAACTATGGACGCCACACAAATAACCCTTTTGATACGGCAGTTATGAAAAACATTTTAAACATTTTTGTTTTGCCACAAGATTGATGGATACGTTTCTGTTGTTTTACAGGCAATGTTTGCCGCCGGAACAGACACCTCCGCCATCACTATAGAGTGGGCCATGAGCTTTCTGCTAAACCATCCTCACGTCCTCCAGAAGGCCGCCGCCGAGCTCGACACGACGGTCGGCCACGCGCGGCCGGTCTCCGAAGATGACCTCCCCAACCTCCCCTACTTGAACTGCATCGTCCACGAGACTCTGCGGTTGCACCCCGCCGCCCCTCTCCTCGTGCCCCACGAAACTTCCCAGGACTGCACCGTCGCGGGATTCGACGTCCCCGCCGGCACCATGCTGCTCGTCAACGTGTGGGCTATCCACAGGGACCCCGGCCTCTGGGACGAGCCCGAGAAGTTCAAGCCGGAGAGGTTCATGGAGGGGGAGGCGATGGAGGGATACAAGCTCATGCCGTTCGGGATGGGGCGGCGGCGGTGCCCCGCGAAGGGTCTGGCCATGCGTATGGTGGGGCTGACGCTGGCGACGTTCGTCCAGTGCTTCGAGTGGGAGAAAGTGTCGCCGGAGGAGGTGGACATGACGGAGGGGGCAGGACTGACCATGCCCAAGGCGACGCCATTGGAGGTGTTGTACAAGCCACGCCGGAGCATGGTGCAACTCCTTTCGCAGCTGTGAGCTTAACAAGAGGATGATCTGAAGGGCTTCCTGCAAAAAAATTAATTTTAGCTTCTATGATGAAATAATTAAAATAAAAGTTAAGGAATCAGGCTAGATATGCTCTAGATTCGGTAAGGACTTGATGTAATAAATTATTATATGATAAATATTAAATCTCTAAATAATTAAAGATGCATTACTTTATTTATTTTTTTTATTTTCCGTACCAATCTGAATTTTAAGTTTTAGTTTAATTTTTTTTTAAAAAAAACCTATTGAATTATTTGTTTCCTCGTCCATGTCCCGACAAATTAAGAAAAGTGTCAGTCCCACGGAACAACGTAGTTGGTTCAAGTAAAAATATTTCACTACTGAGCCCAGAAGAAACATAAGAAAAAAAAATATAAATACGAAACAAGCATACCTGAGTAGCCTCGGACAGAAAAATGTTCGCTCGGCTAGTACGACCCCGGTAGTTGGCTTCCCGGAGGCCCTGAAGAAAATGGTGCGCCAAGGGTCCATAAAGATGGATCTCTTGGGACCACTCGGCTGGCTCGTCCGTCGGCCTCTCTAGGCCGATGGCGGGGTCGGCACAGGAGGGCATGAGCAGATGAAGAGGTTAGTTGCTCGGACCCTCAACAGGCCGGTCGGCTCTCGTCGTTGCCTCCGGGCCCGATGGAGATGACACATTGATGGGAGCCGAAGGGGGTGAAGTTGCTTCTCGCTGAGCCAGCTGCTCGGCGACACGAGATTCTAACTCGACATCGTCCATGCCGAACCCCTCCTATAGGGTTGCCGCGAGCATCATGTTTGCTGCAACATAACATTGGTTTAGTTAACTATAAATATTCAAAGGACAGAATGAGAAGCTTTACCGAGTGATCTGGGTCAACGGAATGACACTTGGCTGAGCCCAAACACGTATAAAATATCCTCGCTGAGCAGGCGAACTCCATGAAAATGTCGACCCCCGATCTTAGACAGGGTCGACTGATAGGGATCAGTATTTCTTAGAGACAGGAGGAGGAGAAGAGACGTCGGAGATCCAAGAGGTAGGCCAACTTGGGGCCAGGGTGGTGTTTACAAAAAAGAAACGCTCCTTCCAACCCTTATTCGAGGTCGGAAGTTTCGCTAGGAAAGAAGTTTTGGCTCGGGCCTGGAAAAAGAAGTCGTCCGGCTCTTGCTTCTTGGGATAAAAGAAATAATAGAAGATGTCAGACTGAAGGGGAATTTTGTACAAAGAAAAGACAATCACCGACCCACAGATTAGGCGGATGGCGTTCGGGGCCAGCTGAGAGAGAGGGATTTGAAAGAAACGACAGATGGATAAAATAAAAGGGTGGATCGGGAAGCGAAGCCCGGCCTAAAGATGGTCCCGGAAGATAGTTATGAAGCTGAGCGGAGCGCTCTCAGGTCGGTCTGTCGGATCTGGTACACGAAGGTGGTGGTTGAAGGAGATGTGGTAGTCGGATTGGATTTGGTCGAGGTCATGATGATGAAGATCGGACATGCACCATGGTAGTATATCATGGGTCCGAGTGAGAAGAGGAAGAATGCATAAGGAGGTAAAGGAAAAAGAATTGACCGACTGAGAAAAAGTACTGCCGGAGACGAAGGACACGAGGTTGTTATCGTCGAAGGTCGCCGGAAACCTAGCAGAGAGCACAAGAGCAGCAGGACGACATGAGAGTAAAAAAGCGATTGCAAAAATAGCGAGGGGGAGGCCTATATATAGGGCCGAGCGAACGATGTCGAGCGTCCGATGGTGATCCAGAGAAAAGGCGGGAAAGGATCTGCGCCGTCCGAACAAATCCTAGGTAATTCCCGAGGCTCAGCCTCACACGTATGTGCCGCCTATTCAATGTGTCAAGCGGCGGACGTTTTATTACCCGGGAGACCAATAGTTATCGGATGTGTGGCCCTTGCAATTAATACGGTAATAAGTATGAGAGATTCGAATCAGCGCGGTGAGAGTCAAGGACAAGACAGCTAAGACACGCAGATGGTGCGGGCCAGCACGCCGCTAGGCAGTCGAGAGGTAAGCAACGCAGATTAGTCGGGCAAGCAGCCCACTTAGGGAGTGCCAGACTTGCTCTGAACTAGTGATACGAAATGGCCGCTGCCAATGCGACTCTTGTCCAGCTGCTGCTCCCCTCTCTGTGTCTCTTCCTCTTCAGTATTCTTCTCATATTTCGCCGTCAGCGCCGAAACCACCGCCGTCTACCGCCCAGTCCCCCTTCCTTTCCGATTTTAGGCCACCTCCACCTCCTCAAACCGCCGATCCACCGCCCTCTCGCCGCCATCTCCGTCGCCCACGGCCCCGTCGTTTTCCTCCGCTTCGGTTCGCGCCCCGTCCTCCTCGTGTCCTCTCCGTCGGCTGCCGAAGAGTGCTTCACCGTCCACGACGTCGCGTTCGCGAACCGCCCCAGATTCCTCGCCGGCAAGATCCTCGGATACGACTACACCTCCATTGTTTGGTTGCCCTACGGGTCCTACTGGCGCGACCAACGCCGCATCATTTCCGTGCACTTGCTCGCGTCCGGCAGCCTACGCGCCTCCTCCGAGCTTCGCGCGGGGGAGATCAGAGCCCTCGCGCGGAACCTCTTCCTCCAGCAAGGCGGCGGCGCGCCGAGGAGGCTGGATCTGAAGTCGACTTTGTTCGACCTCGCGTGCGGCATCGTCGAGCAGCTGGTGGTTCCGCTGACGGGGGAGACGCCAGAGCAGAGGCTGATCGTTAGGGAGATGGTGAGCGAGGGACTGCGGTTGAGCGCGGCGGCCGCGAACGCAGGGGACTACATGCCGGCGTTTATGAGAGTGGCGTGGCGGGGGTTGGAGAAGAGGCTAATAAGGCTTCGGAGGAGGCAGGATGAGTTTTGGGGAAAACTCATAGTGCAACGCCGAGAGAGACGACAGATCGAGGAGAATCGCCGCGGCGGCGGCGGCGGCGGCGTGGATGGGAAAGGAAGCAGGACAGTGATGGACGTTATGCTGTCGCTGCAGAACAGCGATCCGGAACGCTATACGGATGACATTATCAAGGGTCTAATGGTGGTACGTGGATACTCTTCATCTTCCTGAGTACTTGGGTAAATAAAATTTTATTTAATTAATAATCAAATTAACATGTTCCGCGATTTACCGTCAAATTTTTTTTTCTGAGCATTAACTTTTACAATGCAAATCATTTCGCTTTTCTTTTGCCAGAAGATTGATGGATACGTTTCTGTTGTTGTACAGGCAATGTTTGCCGCAGGAACGGACACCTCTGCCATCACTATAGAGTGGGCCATGAGCTTGTTGCTAAACCACCCTCACGTCCTCCAGAAGGCCGCCGCCGAGCTCGACACGACGGTCGGCCACGCGCGGCCGGTCTCCGAAGACGACCTCCCCAACCTCCCCTACTTGCACTGCATCGTCCACGAGACTCTGCGGTTGCACCCCGCCGCCCCTCTCCTCGTGCCCCACGAAACTTCCCAGGACTGCACCGTCGCGGGATTCGACGTCGCCGCCGGCACCATGCTGCTCGTCAACGTGTGGGCTATCCACAGGGACCCTGGCCTCTGGGACGAGCCCGAGAAGTTCAAGCCGGAGAGGTTCATGGAGGGGGAGGCGGCGGTGGAGGGATACAAGCTCATGCCGTTCGGGATGGGGCGGCGGCGGTGCCCCGCGAAGGGCCTGGCTATGCGAATGGTGGGGCTGACGCTGGCGACGTTCGTCCAGTGCTTCGAGTGGGAGAAAGTGTCGCCGGAGGAGGTGGACATGACGGAGGGGCCAGGACTGTCCATGCCCAAGGCGACGCCATTGGAGGTGTTGTACAAGCCACGCCGGAGCATGGTGCAACTCCTTTCGCAGCTGTGAGCTTAACAAGAGGATGATCTGAAGGGCTTTCAAAAAATTAATTTTAACTTCTATGTTGAAATAATTAAAATAAAATTTAAGGAATCAGGCTCGATGAGCTCTGTATTCGGTAAGGTAAGGACTTAATGTAATAAATTATTATATGATAAATATTAAATCTCTAAATAATTAAAGATGTTTTACTTTAATTTTTTTTAAATTTTTTTATTTGCCGTACCAATCTGATTTTTAACTTTTAATTTATTTTTTTAAAATAATAAATTTTCATAAATTCCTCACATACCAAGTCAACTTTGCATGTAATCTCTACACAAATTTTTCTTTACATGCAGTCCCTGATGGGATTGACAAGACAGTTTGGTGAGTATTATTTGAAGAAAATTGAGTATAAAAGTTAGAAAATTGAGTATGTAAAGTTATATCCACAACATCAATGACCCATGTACTCAATTTTCACTCTTTTATATTAAAGTTTCACTCTTTTATATTTAGTTTTTACTGATGTATATTTAATTTTTACTCTTTTATACTCAATTAATCAGGGAGTAAATATAAAAAAAAATTTATGGAGAGGTATATGTAAAGATCAAAGGGTTATTGAGGAGTTTATGATAATTTACCTTTGAATTATTTGTTTCCCCGTCATGTCCCGACAAATTAAAAAAATGTCAACCCCGTGGAACAACGTAGTTGGTTTAAGTAAAAATAGTATTATTCATATGCCTGTCTCAATTTCTGAAGGATTCGGAATGTGTCGCTGACAAGATAATAATTATCCTGTCTCGCTGACAAGATAATAATTATTCTACCATCTAATAAGAAGGAGAAATTAAGAAGAAAATAAAAACTAGAATCCAAAGAAAACAAAGTTAAATCAACGTTTCTAAAAATAAAATAAAATTTTACTATTAATAAAAGATGAATTTTCAAGTGTTAATTGGAGAAAACTCCCCAATCTTAAATTAGTCTTTGCATGCACTCCCTACTTGATAAATCTTTTGTATTCACTCCCTGAAGAATTAAGTATAAAAGAGTGAAAACTCAGTATACATTGTAAAGATTTGAGTATAAATTGTTTGAGATTGAGTACTAATTTAAGAAATTTGAGTACAAAATTTTGATGACCGCTCATGTGAAAATCTTGATGTGATGAGTATAAAAGAGTGAAAACTCAGTATACATTATAAAGATTTGAGTATAAATTATTTGAGATTGAGTACTAATTTAAGAAATTTGAGTATAAAATTTCGGTGACCCCTTATGTGAAAATCTTGATGTGGTAGATGCAACCTCACATACTCAAATTTCTAAAATTTATACTCAAATTTTTTCAAATAATACTCAATCTAAATCAATTCATACTTAAATTTTAATAATATATACTAAAATTTTTACTATATACTGAAACAATGTATACTCAAATTTTTTCAAATAGTACTCAAATTTCTTAAATTAATACTCAATCTCAAACAATTTATACTCAAATCTTTACGATTTATACTGAATTTTTACTCTTTTATACTGATAAAAAAAATAACACACAAAACTGTCTTGTCAATCCCATCAGGGAGTGCATGCAAAGATATTTTCGGTTGGGGAGTGCATGCAAAGCCAAGTTTGATATTGGGGAGTTTTCTCAAATTTTCCCAATTTTCAAACAACTAAATATCTATTTATATTAACTAATCTTAAGATTTAAGGAAAGTAAAAAAATTCTAACCTATAAACCTCACCTCCAGTCTCCTAAAAAACGGAAAAGAAATTCTATTGAAAAGAAAAATTCATAACCAAAAAAATTATTAAAATAGGATAGACAATTCCTAATCCATAAATACCCTAAATATTGTAAAAATGATAGTTACTAAAAATAATAAAGAATATGTTCGGAGATTCCAAAAAGACCTAAATAATACTTTTGGAGCCTGAAACTTAGCGATTACAAGTTTCTCAATAACAATTGTAGATTTTTAAATTTCGCATGTGTGAATATCGAGTTAAAAGTTATAACCCTTTAAATTTCAAAGGATCATATTGGTTGGTCCATCCCAGGTTGAGATGAACTCGACCTCGAATACATACTAACCTCATCATCATTCACCAAGTAAGGAGTCAAGTGTTTTACATTGAAGACATCAGAAGTCTTCGAATGACTACGAAGACGCAACTTGCAGAGATTGTTGTTGATCTTCTGTATTATCTCACAAGGTTCATGCTAGCCACATTAGCATTCACTGAATAAGGAGTCAAGTGTTTTACATTCAAAACATCAGAAGTTTTCAAATGATTAGGAAGGCACAACTTGTAGACATTATTATTGATATTTTGTATTAGCTCACATGATTTAATCTTCCGATCCTTTAACTTATTATACTCACAAATAAGAAAGCGATCATGAGTTAATTAATATATGTTGGAATCCGACTTTATCTCCTCGGTATTTGACTTAGACGATTTACGACCGTCGGATCTTCCGGGAGGTTGCTTTCGGAGGAAACAAAATGGCATGCCCAAGCCGATCATGTCATAAATTAAAACACTCAACAACATAGCTAGAAACTTTTAATTTATTACCATCAAAATTACGGTGTACAGTGATTACAACCATCTTGAACAAATTTTGTTCTAAATACCCCCTTCCTACGAAGACACCATTCTTCGTAAGCACAAAGTTGTTGGATTGGAATACTAGTTTGAACCCAGCTTTAACAAATGCCGATCCAGAAACTAATTTCTTCCTGATGTCGGGAACATGGAGCACATCAATGAGAGTTAGCTCCTTCCCAGACGTCATTTTTAGAACAACTGTCCCGAGTACAACAATTGAGGACGTCGTGGAGTTGCCCATATAGAGCTTTCTTCCACTTATCGGGGTGTACTTGGAGAACATCGCCTTGTCCGAACAGACGTGGCGGGTTGCTCCAGTATCGATCCACCACTGCTTCAGGTTGTCCACCAAGTTGGCTTCGAACACGACCGCTGTGAGATCCAGAGCGCTGAGATCTATATCAGCGGAGGTTGCGACTTGGTTCGCAACATTCTTCTGCCTCTTGGTTGTCTTCTTCGGGCATCTGCAGTCTTTGGACATATGTCCTGACTTTCCACAATTGTAGCTCGTGCCCTTGAACCTTTTGCCTTGAGCCTTCTGGTTCGGTTGCTTCGGCTTCTTTGCTTTTGGTTTCGTTAGGTTGGACATCTCATCGACTGTCCGCTTTGTTCCTCTAGAGTCGGATAATTTTCGATTATCCTCCTCTATTCGCAGCCGCAGGATGAGGTCCTCAAGTCCCATCTCCTTCTACTTGTGCTTTAGGTAATTTTTGAAATCCTTCCATGACGGAGGGAGTTTCTCGATTACCGCAGCAACTTTAAATGACTCGTTCAGCGGCATTCCTTCAGCGTCCAGATCATGGATTATCAGTTGTATGTCTTGGACCTGAGACGTGACGCTCTTGGAATCCACCATTTTGAAATCCAGAAAACGGCCGACGATGAATTTCTTCAGTTCGGCGATTTCAATTTTGTATTTCTTCTCCAGCAATTCCCACAGTGACTTGGTCGTCTTCATCATGCAATATACGTTAATAGCGCATTGTCCAGCGCATTAAGAACGTAATTACGGCACAAGAAGTCTCCGTGTGACCACACATCGCGAGCAGCCTGCTCCCGGAATTATCTTCCGTAGCGGCTGGCGGGTCTTCACGCAGGAACCGTACAAGGGTCAGCATAGTTAGGTAAAACAGCATCTTCTGCTGCCATCTTTTTAAGTCAGCTCAGTTGAATTTGTCCGGCTTCTCGGCGTGAGGGACGGCAGTTGGTACATCGTTGATTCCGGTCATATCATTTTGCCAATATCGGTTTACGATTGTTGGAATCCGACTTGTATCTCCTCGGTATTTGACTTAGTCGATTTACGACAGTCGGATCATCTGGGAGGTTGCTTTCGAAGGAAGCAAACTGATTGGTTTACGTCGAGGCTAGTGTTCACACTATCTCCGTAAAACGATATTGCTTCGCTACTGGTGCTCAATGATAGCAGCAATTCATTTCCAAGATACAACGACGTCGTCTCGGAATAGTAGCACTTCAAATTCCGAGACTGGCGAACCTTTCCGTAGTCTTTTTAGACTCTTGATGCATAAGATGGATGAGTGTGAATGCTTTTAGATAGCAATGCTTGAATGAATGAAATGATCAAGTGGAGGGATCTATTTATACTTAGTGAAGAAGTAAGTACCCTTTGGTTCGGACTGATCTGGACCGTTCATAATGAAAGGGTATAACCCTTTAAAGATCTTTTAATCTCGTCCCTTGATCTGAAGAGTTATAACTCTTCAGATCCAATCTTAATCTCGCCGCTAGATTAGAACATTTAATCCGACGCCTCAGATCCATCCTCCCTCTTCACAGTCAAATTCGAATCCGACGCTCCAGATCTTTGATCCGACGGCCACCATCTGTTCGCCCAATCCAGTCATCATTCTCTACATAGTCACGTGCCACATAGGCACTGCCTCGTTACTAACATGCCACATGGCGCCACCTGAACATGACACATCACACCAACATGCTCCTCACGACGATGCGTACGTGCGAAGTGCAAAGTGCGCCAACAAAAAGCCCATTGCGCGCGTGGCGGGTGCGGGCTCGCAGGTGCGAGCACCTCCTCGCCCAAGTGTAGAGACCTCTTGTGCTTTTGTATTAACTACATTAGCACAGGAACACATATAAGGAAACACTGGCTCTCGCTGGTTAGCAATGAGGCACTAAAGCCCCATCTTTTTAATATTCATTTGAGCGTATCTTGAACAATTAATTTCTCATTCACCCTTAATCGGTTTTGAGCAAATAAATAGTCCAGATTTATCTACGCGAAATGTAGATTTCGATTTTGAAGTCAAACTTGACTTTCAACATTCGATGGCATCAAAATTTTGCTTTGCAAAATCGTATCGAACAATATAGTCTAGATAAAATCTCCAACCTCAAAAAGTATCTGACGATGATGACTATCAACCTGAGTCTTGTACTCGGGGTTGCTATTAAGAATTGTCAATTTCACCTGCTCATGGATGCCTCGAAGATTCTATGTCATCTCATTTGCTTTTGGACTAAATCGTCCTATATATGGAATAAGGGCTACGTCTAGAACCCTGGATGGGTTTCGCCCATAGACAATCTCAAAAGGACTCAAACATTTGATCATGTCTCTCGATCTGTTGTAGGCAAACGCTGCCATGTAAATGCACGATCTTCTTGAAATAAAGATGGACAATTTGGGCAGCATTCATAGTCTTCTTGCAAGTTACAATGTGTAGGGGTGAGTAAAAATTAGGTTAAATTGAATAAACTAAAAGAACCGATCAAATTTTATAATTCGGTTTGGTTTATTCGAAATTTTGATTTTTTCAAAAAAAAAAACGATCAATTCGATTTATTCGGTTCAGGTTCAGTTTGAAATTTCTTATTCGATTAAACCACATAGACCAAATACATCGAATTTTTGGTAAAAATTAAAATTTTAGGCCCTATTTTTAAGATTAAAATTGATTTTTTTATTAAAAAAATAAATTTTTAAACACGAATTAAAAAATTTTGGTTAATTTGATTTTAACCAAATTAATTGATATTTTATCGGTTCGGTTCGGTTCAATTTTTTTGAAAAATTGGTCGGTTCAGTTATTTCGGAAAAAAAATTGATTCTGTTCAGTTCGGTTTTAACCAAATACTGACTCCTAACAATGTGTGTTATCTCTAAGAATTTGTCAACCACAACAAGAAACAAATACAAGGTTCATTGGTGTGGGGTAATCCTAATAAAAAAATTTATGCTGTCATCGAACCAAATAACTTCAGGAACAAGTAAGGGAGTGTACAAGTCTGCAATGGTCAAAACCCTCTTAGATCATTGGTATACATGACATTGTTCTAGAAAGTGAGCTACATCATAGTCAACTTGAGCAAATAAAGATCAGGAAAGATGAGAATCAACGTCTTATCATGTTAAAAGTGTTCCTCATTATGAAACTCACTTATGGTCTGTTGCCTCAGAGATATAGCCATCAAGTTTGGTTGAGCTCATCAAGTTGGCCTGCCTTGTTAAAAAATTTAAGTGGGTTGGATTGAAATTGTAGGATCGGTGCAGATCAGCTAAAAGGGGGTGAATAGTCCTGCAAATTAAATACTAAATCTTTTGCTAACTCTTTGCAAATATAACAAATTAGTTTAAGCAGTTATAACAATAAGCAACATCAACAACTTAAAAATAAAACAAGTAAAAGATTCAGACAATAGGATTTACTTGGTTGCAACCGGGGAGGTTGTTAATCCAAAGCAATAGCAATGCACTAAAATAATCTCCCTTGTTGTAAGTGGAGAAGCCTGTTACAATCTTCGAAACGTCACTACAAGACTAGGAAAATTATTACAAGTTGTTGTCTTTTCTTTCTAGATTTAGGAGCTATTTATAGTTTGAAAACTGAAGTTACTATTGTGCTGGCGTGGACTTGAAGCGTCTCAAATCGCCTCAGTTGTGATCTGAGACACCTCAGATGGATAAATTTTTAGCCACGCTACTAACAGTAAATTGTCGATAACTTTTGATATGAGACGTCTCAGTTCCAACCTGATGTGTTTCAGTTCTAACTTGAGGCGCCTTAGGTGAAAACTGAGGGGTCTCAGTTTTGTTTTTGCGCAGGATTGTTCTCCTCAATTGAGGTGCCTCCCAAAGCAAATGAAGTGCCTTAGTTGACCATCTTGTCAAAGTCAACTATCGTGTTGATTTTTTCACATTTCGTCTGTGTTCCGGAAGGAGTCGTCGGCGATGGTCAGTCACTGAGGCTCAGCTCGGCGGGGATGACTACGTCGCTGAGGAACTTGGAGGGTCCTACGAAAGTAACACAAGCGTTAGGGGGACACGCCGACAGGGGTCTGGCGGAGTCCACTCCGACGCTCAAGTTAGTAAGTTGTCCGATTGGTAGTGAGAAAAAAAGATAGTATATAAAGACGAGAGATCGCAACCCCCTTACCAGAGGGGTTGAACTACCTTTTATACTGGTATCGGCCGATGATGGACCCAAAAGAGCTGTCACGAATGTGGGTCTCAAATTTAGATATTTATAAGCTGGAAACCCTTTTTGCAATCAAAGAATAAAAGCGTAGTAAAGGGGCCACAGGTCGTATTTTTCCTAGGGCTAGTTCAAGTTGTTCGATTCGTGCTCGAGTTTATGTGTCGTTGATATTTTTGGGTTTCAAATGAAATTTGGGTTTTGGCTTCAAATAGACAAGAAAATGCAATGAAAAGGAAGGGAATTTAACTAAATGAACTAAACAAGGGGAATTCAATTGCAACTAAATGCTAAGCAAACAAAGCAACACAGTAGCTAAATTTTCATTTGAACCTAATGTAAAAACTTGCCTCCGGATCAATGTCTAAGCTGCATTTGATACAAAGTGCAGAAACTCGAGCTGAGATGGCCAGAAATAATAATGATCGAAATTCAGAAGCAAGCTAGAAATAAAACAAGGATTCAGAACTGAACTAATGGGCAGAAATGACACCACAACATAGGAACAATCCAAATACAATTGCAAGCTGATATGCAGCCATGAAACTAAACAGTTCAAAACTGATCGCATGCAGAATTTAAATGCTGATTTTCAGAATCCGAACGCAAAGTTGCAGCTACAAAGTGAGTGAAGATACAAACACATCAAACTGAGTTCAAGTGTACAGAACTAGAGTTCAGATAGGATTTAGCATGGCTAATGTTTACTTGGCACACACTACAACAACTTTGGACTGAAATCTTTCAACAATCAATCTGAAACTATCAAATGCAGAAATGAATTCAGAATTTCAGAAACTGAATGCAGGGATATAACAACAATTCGAAGGCAGAAATTCAACAACAACTTTAATGCAAAACAAATAGACAAATTGAAATCTGTGCAATGGTTCACTTAACAGGAACCTTTTGATGGACTGAGATTGAGAAGAAACTAAGTGATACGCAGGTAAAACAAAGCTGATACAAAAGAAACAAAATTAATATGCAGAAATGTGAAGGACTGAAACGCAAGGAAGAAATTGAAACTGAAAACAGGGAACTAAATTGCAGGGAACTAAAATTAAGTGCTTTATTAACTAGACAAGCATCTATCTAGCTTGAATGCAGAAATTAACTACTACTAAGTGCAGAAATAATTTAAAAAACAAGCAACTCTGATACAAGTTCATAAACTAAATGAGAATGCAGAAATGTAAATGGCACGCAACTACAAATTTGATACACAAGCAACAAAACAGAAATTAAACTGAAATTGAGTTCAATTGATCACTGAACAATATCCCTAGCTAGTTTACTTGCAGAATTAAAACCTAACTAAAGTAGAGGCAATTCAGAAATGAAACTAACAGCTGAAAAGAAGACAGAACAGAAACTGTTTTGCTGAAACTGAAATTACAGCTAAGGAAAACAAGAAATACAACCAGAAACTAAGTCTCGATCCTTCACTTGTATCAAGACCTCCTTGTCGTCACACAAGGGCAAGCCAAGAACCCCTTCAACTCGCAAATCAATGGAAAATTGGTTTCAATCTCAAATCTGCTCACAGATTTGCACACAGCTGGAAATCCAATCCGATCTCTTTGATCTGGCGATGAAAGAATGCTATGAAGATTAGTGATGATCAGAACGCTCCAGAGACCCTCCAGATAGCTCCGATTGAAGAAAACAGCACAAAATCACAATCAAATAGATCAGAAATCAGAAACTGATGAAACCCTCACTCAGCCCCTGTTTTGATGCAAATCCGAGCCAGAAATTCCATAGAAACTTCCTCCAATAATCCAGATCTTGCTCCAAGGTGATGATCGAGTTTTCCACACCTTCAGATGGAAGAAATCGCCGAAGAAATGAAGAAGAACGAGTACTGAAGCTGGAAATGGCGAAGACGCGACGCCCTGTTCTGGATCTGAAGGCAGTTTAAGTAGTTAAACAGTGGATGGCTCAGATTAATCCCACTTCATCCAATGGTTGTCCGATTTGACTCAAATTTTCCAGATCTTGATCAGAGGTCAGGATCTACCTCGGGTTAGCTCGGATCTGCCAGGTTTCCAACGGATGGTTCAGATCACCTTGATCTTTGAATGGATGGTCTAGATCCCTCTGATCGTGATCCAACGGCTAAATGATCTCCGATTGGGCTGAAACCTTCAGATCTTGATCTGATCGCTCGATTAACCTTAATTCCATCTCAGATTGATCAGAAGTTCTCAGATGGTCTAGATCTAACCGTTCTTACATCGGACGGTCCAAACTAGTTGACGCTTGATCACTTGATCCAATCCACTTTTGACTCAACTTTGACCCAACATGACCTAGGTCCCTGATCATTTGAAGCCTACAAAAGTAGATCAAAAATTTAGTGACAAAACAACTCAAATATATCAACATTTGCAATTAGGTCCAAAAAGAATATAAATCCTAGAATCTAGGGTAAATCCACCATTAAGCAAGGAAAACATGAGTCAAAAATAGATTTTAGCATCTAAATTGATCAATAAAATGATACTTATCAGCCGACTAGTCGTGCCCCCTTTTCTTGGTGCCACGACTCCAATATTTGAGCCACGCCCCCCGATTGCGGCAATGAGGGGATATCCCTAGAAACCGTCAGCGCCGTTACTATCCTTTCCCCCGTGGAGCCATTTTGGGGGGGGGGGGGGGGGGGTGATAGGTCTCAAATAGATGTCACGATGTGAGCCTCAAATTTAGAATTTATAGCTGAAACCCCTTGCTAGCAAAATACAAATGTAGAATAGGGGCCTCAGGTCGTATTTTTTTCCAATGACTAGTTGCGAGTGTTTGAATCAAGCTTCAAAATTATTTATCGTTAAATGATTTGGGTTTTCGAGATAAAATGGGGGTTTTGTTTTGTAAGTAAGATTAAAAGTAAAATTTGAAATGTAATTGACTTAACTAGTAGAGTTAACTAGGTATTGCAAAAATTGAACTCAACACTAAGCAAATTGAACAAGGCAATTTGAAATCACAAGATTGGAATTTAAAATTGATATCTATTGCAGGAATGAAACTAAAACTGTATCTAATTCGGAAGTAAAGAATTGAATCAAGCTGTAAATTGAAACTAAGTATGTTTATGCAGTAAAATCTCCTGATCGGTCGGAAATTCGATCAGATGCAAGCCTGATCGGTCTGAGTGACCGATCAGGTGGAGGCTGGATCAGTCGACAGTCTGATCAGTAACTGTAAACAAGCTGATACAGAGCTAGGAACAGAATTCAGAAACAACAGAAGCAATTCAGGATTGAAATCTATTAACTACTGACTCCAGATCAGATTCGTCACCAAGTTTAGCTTCCTTCCTTCACACAAGAAACGATCCAAGAACCTCTTAGATCGCGAGTCTTCAAATTCAAGCTCCTCCAATCGGTTGTGACGAATAGCTCTTCCACTCGATCAGCTAGTTGCAATCTAGCTCAGAACCCTTCAGCGCAAGTCAGAGAACCCCTCAGACTATTCTGATGGATCCCAATCGATGAAGCCAACTATCGCGCGGAAATCGATTTGGGCGAAGCAGAGCCTGGCGAGACTCTCACCGGAGCTAGTAGCAACAGATCCGAAAACAAACCTCCCGGAGACTCGACCCTGATGACTCGAAAATCTGGAGAGAAACTGAAATGGAGTGGCCACCTGCGATCGGAGAAGACGAACGAAGAAGAAACTGGAATTGACGATCTCGCGACGACCACGAAGCGCGGAGAAAATTTTGATTTAAATTTCCACTTGAAAACATGTACGGTTGTGATTGTTCTGATCCAATCCAACAGTCTGATCAAGTCAGATCGAACCCAAACTTCCCAGATCTTGATCAAGGGCTCTGATCTACTTCTCCTTATCTCGGATCACTCAGATCTGAAGCGGATGGCTCAGATCTTCTCTTCTTTAGCTTAGACGGTCTAAATCCTCTGGTGCTTGATCCAATGGCTGAATTAACTCTGATCTGGCCCAAACTTTCAGATCTTGATCCATGAACTTGATTAAGTCTATCTTGAGCTTGGATCGACTAGAAGTTGGAGGATGGCTTAGATCTAACCGTTCTCTTGAATAGACGGCCCATGTTAACCCGATGCTTGATCCATTTGATCCGGATCCAATTCTGACCCAAGTTTGACCCAATATGATCTAGGTTCATGATCATTTGAAACCTACAAAATGATATTAAATTTTAGTGCCAAAACATCTTAAATATAGAAAGAATTGAATCTTAAGCCAAAATGGAGACAATCCATGAAACCTAATACAAATGCAAACTTAAGCATATGAAAAGTGGATCAAAACATGGATTTGAGGGCCTAATTTAATCAATAAAACGAAAGTTATCAACTCCTCCACACTTATTCTTGGGCGTCTCGCACAAGCTACTAGTAAACTAAAATGTATCCCCCCTAGATTATTCTCAATCATAGTAAGAAGCAATTGAAAAGAAATTACCTAGGGTTGTTAATTCTCAAAAATCTAAGCTCAATAAAATAGTATCTTATCCTTAAATCAACAACTTAGCATACTTCCTCCTTCATGACTTATTGAGATGAAATCAACACACAAAACCTTCCAAAGAGATTTTTAGAGGCTCTCTTCCTAAGTTCTACATTTCAATGAAAGTGGAGCTCACTCAAACACAACATGTTTCTTGAACTACCATAAGTTTGCTTATTATCTACTCTCCACCATCATTCTTGCCTTGGATCCACATCTACAAAGGTTTATTAGAAACATTAAAGAAGTATGAAATGAATAGAATAAAAGAGAAGTTCCATGAATATTTGAGAAATATATTATGCTCGGATACCAAAGACTAATGGTAAAGAAAATAGAGAAATATGATATGATAAGGAAAGAAATAGGGTAAAGAAATATAGCATGAAGAAGAAATATGGAAAAGTACAGAAAAATAGAAGACTTGGATACTCAAAATTTTTTTCTAATACTCTTTGCCCTCTCATGGTAGTCTCTAATGAATTCCGAGCCAAGGGAAGTGAGTATGAGCTGATTTGGAGGAGGTTCAATACTGAAGGCAGTGTTCTGTACTGTGCCAGCTTCATTGATCGGTCCAGAGACCGATTAGACATTGACTGATCGGTCTGGTGATCGGACTGGTCCTCCCTGATCGGACTGGTGACCGATCAGGGGCTGATCAGTAGCCAAACTTCAGAATTCTGAACTGTCTTTTGCCTGAATTTTTCCTTTTTCCAATCATCACTGAATCTTAACTCATCTAACATCTTATTCTCGACTTCAAATTTAAAAATCTATCCATCTTTTGAACCTTCATGATTTCCTTTGTCTTTTCTTTACTTTCCTTTTCTTTTCTTCTCTTTTTTTTTCTGACTTCTGTTTTTTTTCAGCTGCTTCTTGTTGTTGTTTTTTTTTCTTGCAGCTTCAATTCAGATCCATGACTTCACAACCTTGAGCTCTTCAAGTCAAAAGAGCACTAAACGCTTCACTTGGCACCACTTTTAAGCATTGAAATGCCAAATCAAATTCAATTGTAACCTTTCTTGTGTAGCCTACCCCCTTTCCCTATTGGAATTCCTTCTTAGAGCTTGCAATGCCAAAACAAATTCAAAAATCCAAAACTTGCACATGTAACTTTCACTCTCCAATTCTTGCAACTCTTCCTTGATACATCATTCCATGAACTTGGCACGCTTCTTTTCACTTTCTTTTCTTCTTTCTATTTTTTCTAACTTCTCTTTTTGCATTGTATCCCTTTTACACTTCATTCCTTTAGCCACCTCCCCCACACTTAAACTTTTGTCCGTCTCGGGCAAAGTAACATCAAGAAAGATCCCAAGTAACTATGTCTATAGAGAAATATGGTAATGAGCAGAAAAATAGGCAAAGGAAAAAAGAATAAGACACGAATCAACAAGATATGTTGCAACAATTATATGACAATGGGAAGACAAAGTAATTAATCTCTATAAATGTGGTCCAATCATAGAAATATAGTTTTGAAAGAACCTAAGTAAGTTCTAGAGTACAATCACATGTGTGTATCTCAACAATAAAGCTAAGTCCTCACTAGGTAAAAAGAATTCATCTCAACTCATCAATCTAGAGTCCATAACCAAATAGTACTCAAGCAACCAAAAATTTTCATCCATTGACTCAAATCCTAAGTTTTAACAATCAAATTTAATTTGCTTTCAAAAGACTCTAAAATGATATAGAGAAAACCTAGAGGGATACATTTATTCCTAGCCATGCAAAAATAAGGTGCCAAAAGGGTAAAATGGTGTCTACAATCACTATTTATTCAATCTACACTTCCTAAACATTTATTCTCAAAACTCATTGGAAAAGAAAATTCAACTACTTGAAAACAATCAAATGGTATTTACAATAAAGTAAAACTCAAGAAAATGAAAACTCCTCTTTAGGTTAGGTAGATAGCATCTTTGATGTCCACTCCATCCACCTCTAGCTCCTTTAATTCTTCATGGTACTTCTTGAGCCAGTGGCCATTGACTCTCCAAACATAATTCTTAGCTTCATCTTTAATTTCAACAACACCATAGGGAAAAATATTAGTTACAAGAAATGGACCTTCCCACCTTGACCTCAACTTACCCTTAATCAACTTGAGCCTTGACTTGTACAATAAGACCTTGTCACCAATTTGAAATTCCTCACTATGTGTTTGTCATGGAAGTTCTTGGTCTTTTCCTTGTAGATCCTTGAGTTCTCAAATGCTTCTAGCCTTATTTCGTCAAGCTCTTGAAGTTGAAGTTTTCTCTCTTCTCCCACCTTAGTAGCATCATAGTTACAAGCCTTCACCGCCCAATATGCTTTGTGCTCTATTTCCACGGTAAAATGACAAGCTTTTCCATAGACTAACCGGTAGGGAGACATGTCAATTGGTGTCTTGAATGCCGTTCTATAGGCCCAAAGTGCATCATCTAGTCTCTTGCTCCAATCTTTCCTATTGGGCCCAACGGTCTTTTCCAAAATTGCTTTGATTTCCCTATTTGAAGTTTCGGCTTGGCCATTTGTTTGGGGATGGTAGGAAGTAGAAACCTTGTGTACCACCCCATACTTGCTAAGTAGGGCCTTCATGTGTTTGTTGCAAAAGTGAGATCCTTGGTCACTTATTATAGCCCTGGGAATTCCAAACCTGCAAAATATGTGTGACCTGACAAAACTAACAACAACACAAGAATCATCAGTCCTAGAGGGAATGACCTCCACCCATTTAGAAACATAATCTACAGCAAGTAAAATGTACAAATAACCACAAGATGCAGGAAAATGTCCCATAAAGTCTATTCCCCAAACATCAAATATCTCACAAAATAGCATAGTCTGTTGGGGCATCTCATTTCTAGCTCCTATGTTCCCAGTTCGCTGACATCTATCACAATTTTTATAAAACACATATGCATCATGAAATAAGGTGGGCCAATATAAACCACATTCTAACACTTTCCTAGCTGTTCTTTGTGGTCCAAAGTGTCCCCCACATGCTGATGAATGGCAAAAAGTAAGGACTGAGTGAAATTCATGGTTAGGTATGCATCTCCTAATTATTTGATCATTGTAAAATTTCCATAAATACGGGTCATCCCACACATAGAATTTAGCATCACTTTTAAGTTTATCTTTTTGAGCTTTAGAAAAGTGTGTAGGAAAAACATGAGCTGCTAAAAAATTAACAAGGTCTGCATACCAAGGTGACTCACCATGTACTGCAAGAAGATGCTCATCTCTAAAGTCATCATCAATGGTGGTAGTAGATCCATCTCCTTCAATTTTGCTCAGGTGATCTGCAACCAAGTTTTCTTTGTCACTTCTATCTCTGATTTCCAAATCAAATTCCTGGAGTAGAAGCATCCATCTGATTAGCCTAGGCTTAGCATCTGGCTTCTTCAATAGGTACTTTATGTTGGTGCCCCGGTTAGTTTTGATGTGATCCACCAAGTTAGTTAGGTCCTGGTTGGTTTTAATCCCTCTGCTAAGTGTGCAGGAACTTAGGTACGGAGGAAGTCGAGCGTAAGACGCAACGGACGAGAAGGATTGCGCGGGGAAGTGAGCCGACGGGCTTAGTACAATCTGAGGGACGCGGAAGCTGCGGAAGAGTACACCGGTGGAGCGAGAAGGACGTGCGCGGTGTCCGAGGGACGAGAAGCCGGGAGGAAGGACGCTCGAGGGGCGAAAGGCCGGAGTCGGGTTCGGGTGAGCCTAACTTCGGTTGGCCGGAAATCACCCAGAAGACGAAGAATCAAAAAGACTAGTCCAAGCGCCCAAAAGAAATGAAAGAAATTCGCCCAAAAGAAACAAAACAAAGTTTTGATGCCAAGGAAGGATCGAACCCAAGTCCTCCACCAAATACACAAATCCACTTACCAACTGGGATAAAGGGCGTTGGCAAATATGTATTGGCGATATTGCTACTTAGATTATAACAGCAAGATGGATACAACAATCATCTCGAGCAAGGGGGGAAGATAAAGTTTTAATTAAAATAATTAAAACTTAAAGGATAATATTACATTATCCTTTAATCAAATCCAATGGATGCAGTTTAATCCCATCCAAGATCAACCATCTAGATTACATCCATGGATCAACGACCAAGAGAAAAGTGATCAACAATCAACCATCCAGATTTATTCTCTTAGGCTATAAATAGACTTAGAGGTTTGCTTTAGAAATGAATTTCAATTCATTGAGTTGTAAACTCTCTTTCTCTCTAAGCTTTCTCTGTGCTACAACTGTAAAGGCTTCTCCGCCTTAAGGAGTTTCTGTTTGAGCATCAACTGCCTTGGAAGCAACGACTCTGTTGCAACCAAGTTTATTTCTTTTTAAAGACGAGTATTAGTGCTTATTTTTCATAAACTGTCTATTCACCCCCCTCTAGCCGGTCGACCCGATCCTACAAGTGGTATCAGAGCGGGTTCGCTTTTGAAGGACTAATCGCCTGAGAAAGCAACTAGACGATGGCCGGCGCGCACATTCATCCACCTAAATTCGAAGGGGATTTCACCGTCTGGAAGAAAAAAATGGAGGTATTTTTTCGTACAGATTTTGATATTCTTTTATCAATAAAATATGATTTTGCAGTTCCTAAAGATGCGAACGGGGATGAAAAAGAAGAAAGCTTGTGGAATAAGAAGGAGCAGTCGGAATCTGTTGCCAATGGTAAGGCCGAGTTCCACCTCCTAACAGTCTTGCCTACTCAAGAGGTAAACCGGATCGGCAACTACCACTCCGCAAAAGAATTATGGGAGAAGTTCCTAGAACTTCATGAGAGTACCTCTGAAGCCAAATCAGCAAGAAAGGATCTCCTCCGGAACCAGCTGATAAACCTGCAAATGAAGGAAGGAGAAACGGTGGCTGAACTTCATGCCAAAATAAAGAAGCTAATCTCCGGACTCACCCAACTCGGCGAATCGGTAAGTAATCGCGACTCCATTCGATACGCCCTCAACGCCTTCCCAAGGACCTAGGAGTGGAGCTCAATCGTCGACGCTTATTACATCTCCAAAGATTTAGAGGTAAGTACATTAGATGAAATGTTTTCCATTTTAAAATTACACGAATCTCGGTGGGCAGGATCTAGAAAGACGAAGAATCTGGCCCTAAACACAAGGAGAACGGAGAAGGAGTCAGAATCCTCGACGGACGACGAGACAACGCAAATAGTAAGTTCGTTTAAAAGTTTTTTTAAAGCTAATAACTTTTCGAGAATGCAGAAGAAAAGGCGGTCTCCGAAGAAACGAACTGTCCGATGCTATAACTGCAACGAGGAGGGACACCTAAAAGATCAGTGTCCCAAAATCAAAAACCAGCCAAAGAAAAAGAAGGCATTGAAGGCCACCTGGGACGAGACCTCGTCGGACGAATCAGAAGTTCAAGAGTACGCGGGACTTGCGCTGATGGCAAGTCATCAAGAGGGGAGCAGTGTTGAAGGGGGAGCGACATCAGAAAGCGACAACGAAGAAGGAACCTCGCTTTTCGAAAGCGATCCGGTAAGTGAGGTTTGTTTTCTTCCTCATGATCAATTGTATGCTGGTGTTAAAGCCTTGCTCAAATCTAATTGCAGATTAGAAAAAGAAAATTCTAAATTAAAAAATGAAAATATTGATCTGAAAAATTTAGTTGAGAAATTAGAATGTGATATTGTCTGTTTGCGACACAAGAAAAATAGTTATCCTGAAAAGTTGAATTAGTATTTTAAAAACCATAAAGGCCAATTTAAAAAGGTGCCAAAGAATTACATTCCATCCAAATTTTTAGTTAATCCTGTCGATAAAAATCTATTTTGGATACCAAAATCAATTTTGAATTAGCTTTCTATTACTGCATAATTTTTCTTGCAAAATTAGAAATAGATTAACACATTTTATGATTAAGTTTCATTTGAAATTTTTTTTTTGACTTTCTTACAAAATTCAATTTCTATTTTTACTTGATACAAGAGTATCTTATTTGTTTACTGTAAAATTTTGGAAATTTTTTTCGATAAATTTTGAATTTCTATTATTTTTCATTTGAAAAGTAAACTTTTAACTTTAAAAATAGAAAATTAATTTATTCTGCAAGAACCGATTTTTTTGAGATCTACACATAGTCAATTAAACTTGGTAAATTTTTTTTTAAATTTTTTATGAGATTTTTGAATTTTAAAAATATATCTTTGAATTTTTTATTCTGCCACTATATGACTTATTTTTGAATATACAAAATAGATTTTAATTTAGGAATTTTTGTAAAAAGCAATAATTTTGTCTTCCACCTGTACAAAAAAATTTTAAAATTTTCCAATGGACGAATTAATTTCTATAAATTTTTAATTGAAATTCGTATTTTTTAATTTTAAAAAAATATTTGAAAATTTTTTATTCAAAAATTAAAATTCGGTGATATGCACTTAATCTATTCACGGCTCAAAAAAAAATGTTTCACATTTTTCTAAGTTCTAATCATATTTTTTCCTTTCCCTATTTTTTGTGCCCCATTTTTGCTGTGATCAAAGGGGGAGAGTAGCTTAAGTTTAGGGGGAGGTTGTGGTTATTCATGTCAATATTTTTTCCCATGCTTAACTGCTTAATTTAGTTTTACTAAATTCCTTATTTTTTGGTTTAACCCTAATTGAACTTGGATTGATACACATCAAAAAGGGGGAGATTGTTGGTGCCCCGGTTAGTTTTGATGTGATCCACCAAGTTAGTTAGGTCCTGGTTGGTTTTAATCCCTCTGCTAAGTGTGCAGGAACTTAGGTACGGAGGAAGTCGAGCATAAGACGCAGCGGACGAGAAGGATTGCGCGGGAAAGTGAGCCGACGGGCTCAGTACAATCCGAGGGACGCGGAAGCTGCGGAAGAATACACCGATGGAGCGAGAAGGACGTGCGCGGTGTCCGAGGGACGAGAAGCCGGGAGGAAGGACGCTCGAGGGGCGAAAGGCCGGAGTCGGGTTCGGGTGAGCCTAACTTCGGTTGGCCGGAAATCACCCAGAAGACGAAGAATCAAAAAGACTAGTCCAAGCGCCCAAAAGAAATGAAAGAAATTCGCCCAAAAGAAACAAAACAAAGTTTTGATGCCAAGGAAGGATCGAACCCAAGTCCTCCACCAAATACACAAATCCACTTACCAACTGGGATAAAGGGCGTTGGCAAATATGTATTGGCGATATTGCTACTTAGATTATAACAGCAAGATGGATACAACAATCATCTCGAGCAAGGGGGGAAGATAAAGTTTTAATTAAAATAATTAAAACTTAAAGGATAATATTACATTATCCTTTAATCAAATCCAATGGATGCAGTTTAATCTCATCCAAGATCAACCATCTAGATTACATCCATGGATCAACGACCAAGAGAAAAGTGATCAACAATCAACCATCCAGATTTATTCTCTTAGGCTATAAATAGACTTAGAGGTTTGCTTTAGAAATGAATTTCAATTCATTGAGTTGTAAACTCTCTTTCTCTCTAAGCTTTCTCTGTGCTACAACTGTAAAGGCTTCTCCGCCTTAAGGAGTTTCTGTTTGAGCATCAACTGCCTTGGAAGCAACGACTCTGTTGCAACCAAGTTTATTTCTTTTTAAAGACGAGTGTTAGTGCTTATTTTTCATAAACCGTCTATTCACCCCCCTCTAGCCGGTCGACCCGATCCTACACTTTAAAGCTGCATGATCAGAGAAAACATTGACATGTGAGCACAATAAATAAGATCTAAAACGGTCCAAAGCAAAAACAATGGCAAGAAGCTCCTTTTCAGTGGTGGTGTAATTTGCTTGGGCGACATCTAGGGTCTTGGAGGCATAACATATGACATGAGGTGCTCCCTCCACCCTCTGTACTAGAACAGCTCCCACTGCAAAATTAGATGCATCACACATTAATTCAAAAGGCAAATGCCAGTCAGGTGGTATAATGATAGGAGCTGAGGTAAGAGCCTCCCTGAGTCTGTGAAAAGCTTCTTTGCACTTATCATCAAAATAAAATTCAACATCTTTTTGCAAAAGTTTTGTCAAGGGTCGAGCAATATCGCTGAAATCTCTAATGAATCTGCGGTAGAAACCTGCATGTCCAAGAAAAGCACGAACATCCCGTACGCATACGGGGTAACATAAAGCAGATATAACACTAATTTTTACAGGATCTACCTCAATACCTCTCCTAGAGACTATGTGACCTAATACAATATCATGCTCTACTATAAAGTGGTATTTTTCAAAATTAAGCACAAGGTTAGTCTCAATGCATCGGTGTAAAACCCTAGACAAGTTATCTAAACATGAATCAAATGACGTGTCAAAAATTGAAAAACCATCCACAAAAATCTCCATACAGTGCTCTAACAACTCACCAAATATATTTACCATGCATCGCTGAAACGTTCCTGGAGCATTGCAGAGTCCAAATGACATCCGTCGATATGCAAAAGTGCCAAAGGGACAAGTGAAGATAGTCTTCTCCTGGTCCTCCGGATCGATACAAATCTGGAAGTAGCCTGAGTACCCATCCAAAAAGCAGTAATGGGACTTCCCTGCCAGTCTCTCAAGCATCTGATCAATAAAGGGTAAAGGGAAGCGGTCTTTCCTCGTGACATGATTTAGCTTCCGGTAGTCAATGCATACTCTCCATGAATTTTTAACTCTGGTGGGCACTAACTCATTACTTTCATTTTCCACCACTGTCGCTCCAGATTTCTTGGGCACCACATGTATGGGACTAACCCGCTGACTATCAGAAATGGGGTAAATAATACCTGCCTGTAGAAGTCGAGTCACCTCTTTCTTAACAGCATCCAAAATGAGTGGATTAAGTCTCCTTTGTGGCTGCCTCACTGGTTTAACATTTTCTTCCAAGAATATCCTGTGCATGCAAATAGCTGGGCTAATACCTAGTATGTCTGATAAAGTCCACCCAATAGCTTTGATGCCTCAGGATTTGTAATAATTTTTCTTCCTGCTCTGACTCCAAGTGTTGTGCGATGATAACTAAAAAATTCTGCTCCTCTCCTAGATACACATATTTCAAGTGGTCCGGTAGTGGTTTAAGCTCAATCTGGGTCTGCTCAGAAGGTATGAGTGATCCTTGGGGCTCAGTGCAATCCCCTACACTATCACACCTAGACTCTGAATCCTCTGAAATATCAATACAAATAGGTGATCCTTGGGACTCTATGCAATCCCCTACACCTAGAAAATCCTCTCCAGCTGGAAGTAAGTCTGAAATAACCTATGAAATATCCTCCTCAATAGCAAGTACACCCACAGCCTCCTCTGAACTGACAAGTGAAACTCTCTCAGCCAACATATCTGCATCATCCAACTCCTCTAGAATGCCAATGCTCATAATAGAGTGGTCCTCCCTTGGGTGCCTCATGGCATCAAAAATGCTGAATTGGACTACTGTGTCTCCAATTTCCATAGACAGTGTGCCAGCATAAACATCTATCTTTGTCCTCGCAGTTTTCAAAAATGGCATCCCTAGGATAAGTGGAGATTTGTGTGCAAGGTAGTCTCCCTCCATATCCAAAATGTAAAAATCAGCAGGAAATATCAGCTCCTTCACCTTTACCAACACATCTTCAATAATACCGGCGGGGTGGGTCTGACTCCTATCTGCCAACTGAATCACAACTCCTGTAGGCTGTAGAGGGCCAATACCTAGCATCTGGAAAACTGATCTAGGCATCACATTTATGGAGGCTCCTAAATCCAACATAGCATCATGAAACATGGTCCTCCCTATCTCACAAGACACTGTAAAAACCCCTGGGTCTTCACACTTCTGAGGGATGGCATGGATAAGTGCTGAGACATTTTTCCCCAAGCTGACCAACTCATTCTCCTTAAGCTTCTTCTTATGAACACATAAATCTTTCAGGAATTTTGCATACTTAGGAATCTGTTTTATCATGGTCAACAAGGGTACATTGATCTCCACCTTACTAAACAACTTCACTAGCTCATTGTATTCCTTAGCTTTCTCCTCCTCCACTTGCTTCTTGGCTTGAGTTTTGCGCTATGGAAAGGGCAAAGGAACTCTCATTTCTTCCTCTTAAGCCGAATTCTTAGGGGCTGAATTTTGGACTGATTTCTCCACTGAAGTAGCTGTTGTAAACTCCCCTTTTCCACTGATTTCTCCTTCATTCTCCACCAAAATCATAGGATTACTTGATGAAGGAGTTAAGCTCGAACTAGGGGAGAAACCAACTGAATTTAGGATGATTTCAGGGCTGTTTGGGGCTGGAAATGAAGGTGTTGTGCTATTTTTAGAAAAAAATCAGCTCTTGGACCATTTGGAGTTAAAGCCACCTTCCCACTCCTCAAAGTAATAGCACTAACGTTCCCCTTTGGATTTGGAGTAGCTTGAGAAGGTAGTTGACTTGATCCTTGAGCTTGTATTTGATTCATCCCACTAGCCAATTGTCCAATTTGTCTTTCAAGGTTTTGTATGGTGGGATCATTTCTTTGTTGTTGCAAAAGTTGTTAAACATCTCCTCTATCCTTTGTTGTTGCGCATTTCCTCCACTAGACCCTCCATAGCTCCCTTGGTTAGCATGAGACTTTGATTGGTTTTGAAATGATGATTGAGGTTACTGAAATTGTTGAACTTGCTGTGAACCTTGAAAGTAGGGTTGTTGGGGCTGATTATAGGGTTGAAATGGCTGTGTAAATTGCTGGGAATTAGGCTGGACACTTGTTTCAAATTGTTGAGAATTGTAGCTCTGAAAATTCTGAGGTTGAGGTTAAAATTGTGGTTGTAAGGGTTGAAATTGTGTGGGTTGGAAATTCTGATTTGAGTGCTGAAAATTTTGATTGAATGGTTGGAATCCCTGCTGTGAAAACTGATTTTGTGGTTGATAATTCAGATTACCTTGAAACCCTTGCTGATTTACTTGAAAAGGTGGCTGATTTTGCTAAATTGGTTGATAGGGTTGCTGAAATTGTTGGAAAGGTTATTGGAATGGCTAAAATTGTTGTTGTGCTTGCTGATTTTGCTGATAACTCGGTTGGGGCTGCTGATATTGTTGTTGTGATGGGTTTTGCTGATAAAAAGAGTTGTCATACTTCATGTTTGGATGATCCCTCCAACCCGGATTATAGGTAGATGAGTAGGGGTTATTTTTGGCTTGGAATTGTCCCCTAGTCAATGTAGCTAGTGTCTCATCTTGTTGGAGGTTAGGACATGAATCCGAATTGTGGTCTTGGCTTGAACAAATACTGCATAACCTCATCACTTGGCTTGAAGGTGGAGGTACTGAGAAATTCTGATTTTGATTCATATTGTTTAGAGTCATTTGCTTCACCAGGGATGTGAGCTCCATCAATGAATTCTTGATTTCCTTTTACTCATTTGATACCATCTGAACTTCATTAACTCCTCTGGTGGACAAAGATCTACTCCCAAATTGCTATGAGTTCTCTGCCATATTTGAAATTAGCTCCCTAGCTTGATCTGGTGTTTTGTTTACTAGGGCTCCTCCTGCTGCAGCGTTGATCATAATCCGATCCATCTGGAGAAGTCCCTCATAAAAATACTGAATGAGTAGCTGCTCACTAATCTGGTGCTGTGGGCAACTAGAACAAAGTTTGTTAAACATTTTCCAATAGTCATACAAAGTTTCTCCCACTACTTGCTGTATGCCACAGATGCTCTTTCTGATGATTGATGTCCTAGATGCTGGAAAGTACTTCTCCAAAAATGCTTTCTTCATAAAAATCCAGCTAGAAACGTGCCAGTAGGTAGGTAGTAGAACCAATCCTTTGCTGCTCCAGTCAGGGAAAATGGAAATGCTCTCAGCTTAATATCTTCTTCTGAAATCCCCTGAGGCTTCATGGTGGAACAGACTACGTGAAACTCATGTAAGTATCTGTTGGGATCCTCCCCAGACTGACCTTGAAATTTGGGCAATAGATGGATGAGTTCTGATCTTAACTCAAAATCTCCAGTGAGCTCTGGGTAAGCAATGCAGGAGTACTGAAAAGCATCATCTGGTGCTGCTAGTTCCTTCATGGTTTTCTGGTGGTCTGCCATAGGATCAACTGAATGAATAGCAATAGACTGAGTAGGAAGAATATCAAAAGACTCTGAAGCACTAATTTGGTTCCTCCTGGCTCTGAAAGTTCTTTCAATTTCAGGATCAAACTCATCAAGAATACCACCTGCAGATCTGGTCATACAACAAATACAAAATCGCAGCAAATGTATACAGAATAATGAAACAAGTGTAATCGGATCACAAGGTATGAAATTAAGCACACAAGCTAAAATCAAACAAACTCAACTAATAGTTCCCCGACAACGGCGCCAAAAATTTGATAGGTCTCGAATAGATGTCACGATGTGAACCTCAAATTTAGAATTTATAGCTGAAAACCCTTGCTAGCAAAATACAAATGTAGAATAGGGGTCTCAGGTCGTATTTTTTTCCAATGACTAGTTGTGAGTGTTTGAATCAAGCTTGGAAATTATTTATCGTTAAATGATTTGGATTTTCGAGATAAAATGGGGGTTTTGTTTTGCAAGTAAGATTGAAAGTAAAATTTGAAATGTAATTGACTTAACTAGTAGAGTTAACTAGGTATTGCAAAAATTGAACTCAACACTAAGCAAATTGAACAAGGCAATTTGAAATCACAAGATTGGAATTTAAAACTGATATCTATTGCAGGAATGAAACTAAAACTGTATCTAATTCGGAAGTAAAGAATTGAATCAAGCTGTAAATTGAAACTAAGTATGTTTATGCAGGAAAATCTCTTGATCGGTCGGAAATCCGATCAGATGCAAGCCTGATCGGTCTGAGTGACCGATCAGGTGGAGGCTGGATCGGTCGACAGTCCGATCAGTAACTGTAAACAAGTTGATACAGAGCTAGGAACAGAATTCAGAAACAACAGAAGCAATTCAGGATTGAAATCTATTAACTACTGACTCCAGATCAGATTCATCACCAAGTTTAGCTTCCTGCCGTCACACAAGAATCGATCCAAGAACCCCTTAGATCGCGAGTCTTCAAATTCAAGCTCCTCCAATCGGTTGTGACGAATAGCCCTTCCACTCGATCAGCTGGTTGCAATCTAGCTCAGAACCCTTCAGCGTAAGTCAGAGAACCCCTCAGACTATTCTGATGGATCCCGATCGATGAAGCTAGCGATCGTGCGGAAATCGATTTGGGCGAAGCAGAGCCTGGCGAGACCCTCACCGGAGCTGGCAGCAACAGATCCAAAAACAATCCTCCTGGAGACTCGACCCTGATGACTCGAAAATCAGGAGAGAAACTGAAACTGGAGTGGCCGTCTGCGATCGGAGAAGACGAACGGAGAAGAAACTGGAATTGAAAAGCGATCTCGCGACGACCACGAAGCGCAGAGAAAATTTTGATTTAAATTTCCACTTGAAAACATGAACGGCTATGATTGTTCTGATCCA
The DNA here is from genome assembly GCA_024364735.1 of Boesenbergia rotunda. Taxonomy (NCBI): domain Eukaryota; kingdom Viridiplantae; phylum Streptophyta; class Magnoliopsida; order Zingiberales; family Zingiberaceae; genus Boesenbergia; species Boesenbergia rotunda. The sequence continues at coordinate 24,159 of JAGFNQ010005223.1, read as the reverse complement.
ATCCAACGGTCTGATCAAGTCAGATCGAACCCAAACTTCCCAGATCTTGATCAAGGGCTCTGATCTACTGCTCCTTACCTCGAATCACTCAGATCTGAAGCGGATGGCTCAGATCTTCTCCTCTTTAGCTTGGACGGTCTAGATCCTCTGGTGCTTGATCCAATGGCTGAATTAACTCTTATCTGACCCAAACTTTCAGATCTTGATCTATGAACTTGATTAAGTCTATCTTGAGCTTGGATCGACCAGAACTTGGAGGATGGCTTAGATCTAACCGTTCTCTTGAATGGACGGCCTATGTTAACCCGATGCTTGATCCATTTGATCCGGATCCAATTCTGACCCAAGTTTGACTCAATATGATCCAGGTCCATGATCATTTGAAACCTACAAAATGATATTAAATTTTAGTGGCAAAACATCTTAAATATAGAAAGAATTGAATCTTAAGCCAAAATGGAGACAATCCATGAAACCTAATACAAATGCAAACTTAAGCATATGAAAAGTGGATCAAAACATGAATTTGAGGGCCTAATTTAATCAACAAAATGAAAGTTATCAAGGGGGGTGTAGACTTTTTCCAAATCAGTATACGAGGTTGGACGTTGCGAGGAGCCTGCTTCCCGAGGGGAGCTCGGAGGACGATATCTTCTGAATTACTCTTCGGGGCCCGGCTTGCCAGAGGGCTCACGCGAAAGACCCTCGGACTGGCCTTCCCGAGCGTGCCACTGGAAGGGGGTCCCGGGGGCTCGGGAGGGAAAGTCATGTAGTGTCCCTAGCTTCTTCATCCTTCGTGCCTGACCCAGGCCACCCATCCCCATCAGTCTGTTTGGGTGATTTTCGACCAATTAGAGTTAAGCTCACTCGAATCGACTCTACCTTTTGCCTCGAACTGACTTTCTCTCTAGCTTTTCGTCCCTCGAACGTCTTGCACGCCTTTCTCATCCATCGGTGTACTCTTCCGTAGTCTTTGCATCTCTCGGATTCACTGAGTCCGTCGACTCCCTTCTCGTGTCATCCTTCTTGTCGGTTGCGTCATCCGTTCAACTTTCTGTGCTCCTAAGCTCCTGCACATTTAGACACAGGGATCAGATTAACCAGGACCTGACTTAACTTAATTGATCACATCAAAACTATCTTGGGATACTTACAGAAATTTTATCAACCCATTGAAAGACGGGTCCAAGCGGGCTAACCCACCTGAGCTCGCAACCATGGAAGTCGACCCACGGCAAGCTTGGGTTGGCTTGCGAGTTAAAGGAAAATAATATTTCTCAAAACATAACATCCACTAATGAAGGATCTCTCAGCTTATTATTGATTTATGATTAGGTTGAGGGTTGGTACTGCACGCGCACTGGTTTACCTCTCATTTAGAAAGTGGGGGACCATCCTGGAGAGAGCCACCGAGGTGATGGTAGAAATGCTCGATCACCACCAGAATTAGTTGATTCTAAGAGCTGAATATTTAGATAAGATGCATTGCAAAATGATCAATCATCTCATAATCAATCGATTCGAAAAGTTAGATATATAAATCAGGACATTCTCATCGACAACAACAAAATTCATCACAAAAACTACCCTACTCTAGTGTATTTGACATCAGTATTAAGGGATTCATAGTTTACCCCAATGATTATCAAAATCCTATTCTAATCCAAAATGATTAGTCACAGTGAGAGACAAACTTATACTGTACATGATATTCCATCGTATGCGGCAAAGAACAAATGCCAAAGTTTCCGCAATTTCTTCATCAGATTACAAAGCAAACAGAGATGGCGACAGGAATAACATGTGTAAATTCAAGTTAATCCCCACTCGCAGACAAACTACTTTAGAATAAGATTTGCTTTTGTTTCGAGCTCGATCGCCTCTGTACGCCATTAATGGTGTTTTAACAAAAATATATTTACAAGCCCGAGGCTGTTTTTGTGTTCCCCTCGAAGAAAAATGCCTCAGTGCTTGGCGTTGGAGGAGCCTCTGCTGTTCCCGACTGCCGGCGACCATAGATCGGCGCCGTTGCTGCTCCCTACGCGCTCCGTGTCGGCCACCGGCACCAAGCACAGCCCCCGGCTTCGCAGGTCACTCCCTCTCCCTCCTCCCTTCGTTTTAATACACCAAACCAAAATAAGTTTCAATATCAGCGATCGAATTAGATAGAACAAAGCGTTTACATGCAGGTGCGAATAGGACGGCAAGCCTTGCAGGTACGGAGAGCTGAGAACCTGCAACGACAGTTCAATTGAAAGGGACGAGGACCAGTATAAAGGTCCTGTCAGAGACAGAGAAGAAAGAAAACTTCCATTAAAGTGCTTAAAGAAAGAGCAGTCCTCCACCTGGACTTGGTCATGCAGGAATCTGATGTATCCCTGAGCTTCATGCAGAACTGATGCGGTATCCGACTGCCATGATCCGCACAGTCAAACTCAAATCAAACCTTCTGAATAACTGCTAATTTAGGTATTAGGCAAAGGAAATTGATCGATCTTACCTTGCCGAAGGGTGAAACCAGCTGCTGCAGTGCCATAATTCTTTCCCCCAACTTCTCCTTCCTTACCATGATCGTGCCTGACGGACCAGCAGACGCCTCTGTTTTCGGCTTCTTGGCTGCCACTCTCCCTCTTCCTCTACTCGCAGTTTTCTTCTCTCGAGCCGTTCACGGAGTTATTTCTACCTTCATCGGTAAGAAATAAATTGAGAAAAAAAATTAAAAGGACTCACCTTGGCGGGGGACTGAGAGCGGGTGATGATTGTGGAAGGCGGAGAAGAAGAGAGAGACGACAGAGAAGAGTCGGTTGATTTCTGGTAAGCCCCGCGCACTACCGCCACGGTCTCTTCCTGCTTCACACCGAAACAGAGCATCGAGGAGGAGTAGAAGGAAGAAGGCGATGAAGAGAGGCAGGACGTGGGCGAGAAGACGTAGTCTTCTTCCTCGCCCGACCGCAACATGTCCATGAAGCTCTCGTCGTCCATTTGGTCGCCGAACCCCTCTTCTTCCATCCGAACAGAGACGAGGCAGAGGGGAACAAGGCAGAGTATAAATTACAGAGCACAGTTCCCTATGGAGTCAATAGGCTTCCTCACGCTCGATCCTGAACAGTAGCACTAGGAAGGTTGGGAGGAGTGTCGGGAAGAAGAACAAGAAAGGTCCCTGAGGTCGAGCCTAGCTTTTTGTTGGCATCTTCGCCGCTTTTGGCATCACCTAAGCCGCAGGTGGGCGGGTGTCTGGCGCTGCTTCTGCTTTTGCTTGCTTGCCTTTTTGTTGTCTTTCTCCTGTTGTATCTGCGAGCTTTGGATGCTTCGTGTTCGCTTTATTTTAAGTTTCAGGTTTGGCATCTTTCCCCCTCCCTCTCCCTTTCTCTTCCTTCCTTAAATTCTGACGATTATGTGTCCGAGTTAGCCTTCATGATCGGTATTAATCCTGAAATGAATCTGCGAACAATCGCCTTTTGCCATCAAAATCTGCATTACCGAGTGAGTGACGACCGGAGAGGACGACGGTGGCTATCGTCTCCGGCGTGGGGTGACGGGTAGCCTGTGGACGTCCAAGTGGGGTCGATAACGACGTGAGCGGCGATGGTAACTCTCTGGTCATCATGTTCCGTTTTCCGAGTAGGACAGATATGAAAGCGACGGAGATACACGTCGAGATCTCGCCCGCGCGCGGCTTCGTTGTATCTATTGGAACGGAGTGGGGCAGGCTTCGTCCGATCTCGCCGGCGCATCACCGGGTTATCTCTCCGACGCCGGTGACAGTGAAAAGGGGAGTGAAAATTTAATCGCAAATATAGACATGATCATTGTGAGAATGAGAAAACTCGTGGCTTCCGAATTCCAACAAAATCTTCTTTATTCGATTGTATTTGTTTACTTGCTTCCGGACAAGATGCATAATTTTCGAGTGACATGATTGCACTCGATTCGCAGTGAAAAAACAATGTATAAGAATCATTTTAGTGGGTCATGCTCCTTATGTTCTATTTTGTATGGAAATGAAGGTTTTGTAACGAACCGACCCTCGATCTTTTGATAGCCAAATCTTATTTGACGGTCCTTTTATGATTTTTATGTCGTCGACTGTGCCGTTACTCACTAGGATTTTCTATTTCTGACCAATGAATTTTTACCTTTCTCATTATTCGAATTTTAGACCTTCAAACTTAAGTGCTAGAGTTTATGAATCCTGATAATCAAGCTCAATTGGTTATCAGGATTCATTTATTGTAACGACTCGGCTTCTCGGTTTTTTTGCCGTCAAATCTCATTTGAAGGCTCCTTTTATGACTTTATGTCATCGCTTATCGACCGTGCCGTTACTCGATCGTTAGGATTTTCCACCCCTGACGTGTCGACCTCCAGATCAATAACAAGCTGCTGGAGATAGTTCTCAAAGTGTGGCGGTATGGTCGATGCTCGCGGAACGTCTTAATGTCTGATAGAATTATGGACTCCTGGCATCTGATGATTGATGGATATGCTGCAAATAACCTGGGTGATGATGGAGTGCAGATGTATGAGCAGATGTGGAAGATTGGAATGCTGCCCGATGGAAAGAGCGTTATTTCTGTTTTGGCTACTTGTGCAAGTGCAGAGGCGATCGAAGCGGGATTCATTCATTCGGAATCCCTGAGCAAGCAGTATGGGATACCTCCACAGATTGAGTATTACATTGCTTTAATTGAAGTGCTGGTGAAGTCAGATCACCTTAATGAGGGTGATATAGATCTTGAGGATAGAGCTGGGGAGCTCAGGGTTTCCATGGATCCTACTAAGACTTGCATCCAAGGTTCCAACACCTCCGGTCAACAACGATCTGGCTGGAATATGCTGGAAGGAACAAGCTTGTGGAATATCGGTTGGCCCCGAAGGTTGAAAAGAAGGCGGTGACAGAATTATGTGCCTGATACTCGATACGTGCTCCATGATATTGATCGGGAAGTCAAGGAACAAGCATTGCTCTACCACAGTGAGAAGTTGGCAATTGCTTATGGACTGATAGGTACACTTACAAGGACTCTATTACGAATCATCAAGAATCTCAGGGTATGTGGTGACTGTCATAATACCATCAAGATCATGTCGAGGGTTGTTGTAAGAGAGCCAATTTCACCATTTCAATAATGGCAAGTGCTCTTGTGGCGACTACTGGACGAGAGATTCTCTTCTGCTCTGGATTATTTTTGAGAGGTGGATACCTTCTGATTTATCTCTATAGATATTTTAGATTTTTATGCATGATTCCTTGTATGGATAGTAGTAAAATTTATCTTTATCTGCCTCTTTAATTATCCTACTTGATGTTCACTGCTTGACCCTTTCACATGCTCGAATTTATTTTCTATACAGTCTCCACGCTTTGATACTCTGATTCTCGAGAGTGCACACGTTTACTGATACCTAACATTTTTGCATGCCTAGTAAGTTATTTGTATATCATGATTTATGCTTCAGACCAATACATATCATTTGAGGTTACTTGATGGGTGTTAACATCATACACTATCTTTGCATTATTGCATAAACGACGATCTCTGGGCTCCCTTGTGGTTGAGATGGGTCGTCAGTCATATCAGGATCTACACATACTGTCATTCATTGGTTAGTGGTACTATCAGGAAGGTGTGTGCAGTTGTCATGTCAAGGCTCTGCTCGACCGCACATGGGTAGTGGTATCCGCAACGTGGTAGCAGATAGGGATCCCTCCTCTTTCCCATGATACGAGGAGATGATAGCGGTGCTCCCTCATATGACTTGGGGTAGGAGGGAGTCCTACGTCAACATCCTGTCCACTCAGTTACTCAGGAGCAGTGATTACAGAGTGCGTACAGTTATGATATCCCTACCCACTCGACCTCACCCATGACCGGTGACAGTGGCTGACTAGCGTCAGGGGTAACTATGTCATTGCATAATGTCCACGATTGCATAGATTGTATTTGTTTGTGTTTGTTATACTTATTTGAGCTATGATTGTTGCATTTGGATGACATGCACATACAGGAGGTATTTTATTTGCTATGGTCCGATGACTATTCAAGTTCGGAGATTTATGACCTACATACCCCACAGCTGAGGTTGATATGGATATGGATATTTGCATGTAGTATACTGATCATGTATCCTGATCTTCCCTTCGAGACTGTATAGTTTACTTTCGTTCTGCTATTGTATAACCTTCTTATAGCCATGCAAGTCTATCTATTTATATATCCGCGGAGTCTCCCTGGACTCACCCCTGATTGTTACATTTTTTATTTCCAGGCTGATACATTTGGAATCGCCAGGAGGGAGCCTTGCCGCCAGTCCCATTTCCCTTTAGTTTGATTTCGTTTTGGTATTGACATTTATGGATATTTTATTTACACTGTTTTTCTTTTCTATGAATGTGGATTCGTATTTTGTGTTATTCCTGTTAAAAGGTATAATCTATATGATCTCTACTCCTACCTTACTCCTTTCTCCTCCTCGGCTGTAGCCTTCGGATGTCCTTTCTGCCTTAGATGGGCTTTTGGAGTTTTTATTATTGTTAATCATATCGGTATGCATCTTTCATGTCTGAGTTTTATTTATTGCTTATTATGCGATAATTTCCAGCCTTGTTGGCTGAGGATGATGAGATGGCCATGTAGGCTTTGTATCGAAGATTCATATTGTCCGTCGTGTAGGGGAGGTGTTTGCCGATTTTTACGGGACAAGCGGCTTCTCGAGACGTGACATCCCGTGTCTCAAATCATCCGTTCATCATTCGTGACTCATCTGATTGTCGTCCGCCCATCACCGGCGATTACCGGCCATCATCCCCATCAAACTATACCACGGGGAAGGTGAAGCCGTCGGAATCACTGACAATTGTGCGGTGAATTTGGCGAGATCATAATTGTCGGTGATCGCGACGAGTTCACCTTCCCCCTAAGGTACAGTTTGATCGAATGCGACGGCCAAAGACTACCGAAAATGGGCGAATGGCAATCGGATGAGTCTCTCAGGGTGAAGGGACGATTTGAGACACTCTCATGGTGAACAGGCGAATGGGAAATTGCAGACAGAGCATACTAATTTGATTTTGTCCATAAAGTGCAATCAAATTTCATTCTTACCAAAACGCAAACTTATTTATAACTATTTACTTTTCCTCCTCCCTGTCCTTTCTTATTTGTATACAACATTTAATTTTTTAAAATGTCTTTTCTTTTCTCTCTCCTAATTTTCCTCTCTTTAATTTAAACACTCTAAATTTATTTATTTTTAATTTTAAAATTTTAATAAAAATTTTAAAAAATTAATAAAACATTTTAAAAAATTCCTATTTTTTAATATCTAATTATAAAATAAAATTAATACATTTGTTTTATTAATAAAAATAATATAATAAAATAAAAATTACTTTGGTGCAGATCTTCAAAAACCAACACAATAGTGTAAACACCAATATCGTTGTACTACTGATTTCGAAGACCAATACCACGGTACCATAAAAGTTTCAAATCCATTTGACCGTTATTGGAAGAGCCTTAAAACAGTAAATAAGGGCTTATTTAGACTGAGGTTGACCTAATAAATGTTGAGGCAATCTATTGTTCATGGGACCATGTATTTTGATATTTGGGCAAAGGGTTTAAGTTAGGTTCATTCTTGTATTTGATATGTGTATTTGAGTGTGTAGGTTTGTAAGATACACATAGACTTAGCTTGACGGCTTCGAGTCCGATAAAGGAAGGCATGAGGACGAGCCGTGGGCTTGTATGCATCCGAGCGATCGTGGTCAAGGCATCAACGATGAGCCAAGGGAAGACCACTTCGAGGCATACACGAAGAATGACATATGGAGACAAGTCGCGGGCTTGTATACATTCGAGAGACAAGAGCCAAAGTTGAATAAGGCTTGAAGGGAAGAGTCAAAGCTGCAAAGGAAGAGTCAAATGAGTTGTGAGGGTCCGAGTGCTGAGTGAACTGTACTCGGGAAGGGAAACCTTAGGTTTAGGGTTTGGGCAGTTGACTGCTGCTGGGAGCAGTCGACCGATAGATGTCACAGAAAGATCAATCGATTGATTTTCTGTGCAGTCGACTGGTGTCGATTGGAATTTGATCGTTGGGTTGTAACGTTCGAATTCAGGCGGACCAGTCGACTGATGTTGGAACCAGTCGACTGGTAATGGCTAGTTCAGCCACGAGCTCTATTTAAGAGAGCTCAATTTGGCTGGCTAGGATTGAGAAAATTAGCTTTGGTTAAATATCAATTAGTAGTCTAAGTGCTCAAGTGTGTGTTGCGGGTTGTGAAGAGATCTCTCCACCCATAAGGAGATACACGAGCTAACCGAAGGTATTCTGGGGAGTCATCCACCGACGGATCGGGATCGTCCCTCTTACGGACTGTCGTGGAGCATAAGCTTTATCTCTGAACCACGTTAAATTGGTTTGTATTCTTCTTTATTAGTTTAGTTTATTTGTATTCCGCTTGCACAACTAATAAAGTGTAGGAAGAAAATCGCAACTTGGTGGCAACGTCTATTCAGCCCCCCCCCTCTAGCCGGTATCTGATCCTCTACAATAAACACATAGGAGTTGGAATGAGTTCAATAAGAACCCTCTAGGTTTATTAATAGATTTTGACCAAATCTATTGATGTACTTAAGATATTTGGATTTCTAAAAACTTGAAATGAGATTGAAGAGGTGAGTGTATAGAAGAGAGATATAGTGAGAAATCTTAGTCCTAAGTCTCCTATACGAAGTTATAGACCTGTGTCAATTGGCACAAAGTTTGAAACTTTCTAAACCTTCTAAGCAATACTGAAAATCTTTTATCATGGTAACGGAGGACACGCTTGGACTTTGGGGCACTATAGAAACCTACATGAGTTGGAATGTTAAATACGGATAATTTGGGTAATCTGTCAGAAAATTTTTTGCAAACGAATGTACGATTGAGCTGATCCTTGGGTAAGTTGTAGGGGGTTTAAATTTTTTAAACCCTAATCCTTGGGGTGAAGGGAGGAAAAGCACCAAAATACGAAGGGTTAAATAGCTAGGAAACCTAAGCTAAGGACCCACTTTGAATTTGGAAGATTAGAAGGGGCTAAAACGCAATTAATCCCTCACATATATCCTCTCATCCTCACCCTCACCTCTTCGCCCGCAACCAAAGCCAAACCCAATTCCTCCCCTCCTCGCTGCATCTACCACCTCGCCTCTGCTCGATCCCCCCGTTCTCCATGCGAAGCCAGTGAACCCTAGGTTGACGATCTTCTTCCTTTCTCTGCTTCACCCTACCCTCTCTCTGAATCTAGGGGTAGACAATTAGAGCTGGGAGGAGATGCTGCGGGTTTGAGCTGGTGATTGAGCGCTTCCCCTCTGATTGGGTGAGTACTTAGATATAGGGTAATAGGTTTTCTTTACCTTGTGTGGGTGGTAATCATCGGATCTATGGCAGATCCACGAGGGGCTCTTTCCTTGGATTAATTGCTGGCAAGTCTGAGCCAAGTCTTGGGGTTAGCGATCGCCTGAGGTAAGGAGATCATCTCTAGCTTGCTTGGTGGCTAGCCTAATTGTTGTAGATCCGTTTTCATTCTCATTTGGTTTTGAATTGAAGCTTAAGATCCGTTGATGGTTTGATGATGCTACTGTGAGAATTCGAATATGTGTTGGTTTCTTCTTTCCACTTCCACCGTGAGTCCTGAATTTGATGGAATTGTTTCCCAATCTAGTTTCCTATGGTTTGGATCAACTGCTGAGCTCTGGATTTTTGGTTTTAGTTCTTCATTCCTACTCCAACTCACTATGCCAGCTTGGAGTTGTTGTGGAGACCTGCTTGGGCTCAGGTAAGAATTGTTACTGTTGGATTGTATGGTGTATTAAATTGGGATCTTTCTTGGAATCATTATGGATGAATGATTAGCTAATGTAATAAATCATGGAGTTAGCTTGACTTTTGGGAATGTGAAACTTGTGGTTTTTGCTATGAGGAAGTTCTTTTAGATTTGGTTCTTGATGGTATGGGTTTTAGTTCTTTTGGTATTGATCTATTTGATTTGGTTGTGAAGGAATAGCAAGTTTAGGATTAGCTCTGGTGAATCTTGTTGTTGCCATGAGCAACCTTTGGGTGGTGGGGTTTTGAGTTTGTTTGGTTGTTGAGCTATTGTCGTGAGCAATCAACGGCAGGGATTAAGGATAGTTTTGTGTAGCTTTATGTTTCTAAATTCCTCACTTTATCTAAAGATTGTATTGATGTTATCTGGGATATACCCATAGCATGGTTTTCGTTTGGGATAAGCGTAGGCTAGACCTAAAACGAACCGAAATATGAGACTTCAGCTAATTAAGTGGCTAATCATTTAATTTATATTAATTAAATGTTTATGATGCTTAGGATTAATCCTAACATGGTTTAGGGACATATTAGCTAATTACCATTTATTAGTAACAGATATTTAAACTTGTCCTTTGATATAGGGCATTGATTGGGATTTTATTTATTACGGATTATTTGGTGGGTGGTTCTCTACGTATACGAGATTCTTCCATTGAAGGCGAGTACTTTTTGCTTATATTCTTTAGATCGACGTTATCTTTATGCATGGTTGTTTATATTTGTTGTAATAGGTTTTGTTTACCTTAAATCTACTATCGTTGTTATTCTGCTTGATACTTATTACTTGATCTTCGATAGGATCTAATTTTCGTCTATACAATCTCATTTTATTGATATCTGATTCGGTATAGGATTTATGTGAGCATGTGTACGTAGATATAGTAGCTTGCCACTATTTGTCTGTACTGATTAATTCTAGTTATACTTGCATGTGTACCTAGATGTATGATGATTAGGTTATGATACCTGTGTTCGACCAATGCATGTTAAGTTGAGTTATGTATTGATGATCTGGTAGAGGTTGCATGGGTTAGAGTCATGCATCATTCCTGCATCGTTACATGCCGATGATCATCGGCTCCCTTATGGTATGAGCCCGTCGTCCGTTACATGATCTATGCACACGACCACTCATGGGAGTAGTGGATACCGTTGGGTGTGTGCATTTGCTCTGTATTGCTCCGCTCGGCCATTTATGGGTAGTGGTTCCGGAGCGTGGTAGCAGGCAGGGATCCCTCCTCTTCCATAGACCAGAGGAGATAAGAGAGATATCTCCCCCATATGACATGGGGCGGAGTGTTTACTCCACCAGCATCCTGTCCACTCGGTCACTCAAGAGCAGTGATGACAAAGTGTGTACAGTGTCACAGCCCTACCCACTCAGTCGACACATATGACATATCTCAGTGGCTTGACTGGGTTAGGGGCGATCATGACATTGCATCATGTGCATATGATGCATTGTTGATTGTGATTGTTGTATTTGTTTACTGCATATTTCTGACATGCACATGCAGGAGATATTATGTGTTTTGGTGTCGATGACCTTGCACCTGCTCATATAGTACGAGCCTGTTATAATCAGGATAAGCTGATTTCTGATATGTACATTCATTTGGTACTTTTAGTTATGCATATTCTGATATTTCCGTTGAGACTGTATCCTAGTATTTATGCATAGCATGTACAACTGTTTATTATGTCATGCATATCTTTCTCTATACCCGCAGAGTCCACTTGGACTCACCACCTGCCACCATGTTTCTATTTTCAGGTTGATAGGTCGCCAGGGGAGTCCAGTTGCTAGTTCTAGGTCCCTACGACTCCGGCTTGGGTTCTTCCGCATGCTTATATTTTTCTATTTTAGCATACTTTGTACTTTGTATTTGATTTGCGTCATGGACTTGTATCGAGCTATATTGATTCATGGTTTATGTTTTTGAGTCCTCTGTTGGACATTGTGTGTATTATTTTGTTGCGCGCTTGCTCCGAGGGCAGCTCAGATGAGTATTATGATTTTATTACTGTGATGCATTTACATTTATATGTTATATCTCTTGTTTTGATGTTTGAGGCCATTTATATATTGCATGGTATTGTATGAATATTCTAAATTGTGCATCGTACATGGGAGATACTGTTTGATTGTATATTAGACCAGCGGCTCCCTCTGTCGGGGCATGACATGGAATGAGTCCAATCAGAGCTCTCTAGGCCTATCAATGGGTTTTGGACCTAAATGACTTGGATTTTTAATTTCTATAATAAGATAAAAGTGTAGAATGTGCAGAAGGTAGATATTGTGATAAATCTTAATTCAGAGTCTCTTACATGAAGTTATAGGTCTGTGTCAATTGACATAAAGTCTGAAATTTTCTAAACCTTCTGAGTAAGCTGAGAATCATTTACGATGATAACGGAGGACACCCTTGGACTTTAGGAATGTAACGACACGACCCCTCAACCCATTAGCGGCCAAATCAACCTTTGGCGGCCCAACAACCTGGCGGCCAAATCAACATTTGGCGGCCCAACTATGTCGTCGACCAACAACCGATGTCGACGACCAAGAAACTGTAGAAACCTACAAGAGATAGAATGAGTCTGATCAGAGCTTTCTAAATCCTTCAATAAATTTTAATCGATACCCATTAATAGACATAGATGACTTAGATTTCTGAAATTTTACAATGAGATGGAAGTGTGGAGTGTACAGAAAATATATATGGTGTCCAACCTTGATCCTAATACATGTAAACAAAGTTATGATCACGTGCCAACTAGCACAGACTGTTGTGCTAGTTTCTAAAGACCAACATGGTCAGAACCAACACTATGGTGTTGGTTTCTATGGTGATAGTCTTCAGAAACCAATATCATAGTTTGTGCTAGTTGGTACGCGAACCTACATCTATTAGGATCAGAATTGGACAGCATATACTCTACACTTTCATCTCATTATAAAATTTCAAAAATTTATTCATTGATGGACATAGAGAACTCTGATCAGACTCATTACAATTCCTGTAGGTTTCTACAATTCCCTTGAGTCTAAGGATGCCCTTTGTTATTATCGTAAAAGATTCTCAGTATTGCTCAAAAAGTTTAGAAAGTTTCAGAGTTTATGACACGGGCCTATAACTTAATGTAGGAGAGTCAAAATCAAGATTTATTACTATATCCACCTTCTACATACTCTACACTTTCATCTAATTACAAAAATTAAAAAATTTAAGTCATATACATCTATTAATAGGTTTTGGTCAAAATTCATTATTAGACATAGAGAGCTCTGATCAGACTCATTTTAACTCCTATATGTTTATTAGGTGAATTTGAGTCCAAATAAGTCCTCGTTTACTATTTTAAGACCCTCCCAATCATGTTCAAAATGATTTGAAACATTCATTACACTATGATGTTGATCTTCGGAAATCACCACCACAATATTATTCATATTTAAGCTGTAGTGTTTGTTAGATGGTTTATGAACACTAATATCAAAGTAATTTTTATTTTATTATTAGTATTATTAATAAAATCAATTTATTAATTTTATTATTATTTTATAATTAGATATTAAAAAATAGAAAAAAAATATTTTTGATGTTTTATTAATTTTTCTTTTATATTAATTAATTTTTTATTAAAGTTTTACCATTAAAAATAAAAATAAACAAATTTAGAGTGTTTAAATTCATTTTAGAAGAAAAAGAAGAGATTAAATGTTAAATGTAAATGAGAGAGAGAAAGAGACGTGGGGAAGATGAAACTTAAGTGTGGTAAAACCAAACTTGTGGGCCTACCTTTGAAAATTTTAAGATATAGATTTTTTTGAAATAAAATAGTATTATGCAGCAATTGCTTGGAGAATTTTGTTCATCATTACAAACTGATCTGGGTGGATGCGAGGCTCACTCGGATCGGTCCCCCTTAGGAGGATGACCTGGTTGTAGTAGGTAGAGAGAAAGGTCGGGTCGGCGGTCAAGACAATCCCCGACCAACGGACGGAAGGCCGCTCGAGCAGGGGTCGATCTAGTGGACCGGGAAAGGAGTGGCTTCATGACTTATTGGTCGGCTGAGTACTGATGGTTGGTCAACCGTGGAGAAGCCCGTATGGAGATATCATTTACGTGCCATTGGAGTACGGAGGAATATTCGGGGAACCTTGTTACGGGACAATAAGGTGGCACGGGCCGATTGACGTGTCCAGCAGTTAAGAAAGACGGGCAGCCGTACCGGTAGGTCTCGTAGCTAGACGATAGGGTGACAGATTCTGTCACGCCCCGAGGAGCCGCTCGTCCAATACTGACCGGACAGCTACTCCCTCGTCCCGGCGGATCCCGAAAAAAACCTAACCACCACAACTACCTCAGTCTGCTTGTACCACAACCTATAGGGCTGAAACAAGCGACTGTATAAAGAGAAAACGGAAACGACGATAAAGCTGCGTACCGGTACGACTTACGACAAAACCAAAACGGAATCAAGGTCTCCATGGCTCACAAAAGTACAACTATACTGCCGTGAAAATGGACGACACAACAGAGCACAACATACAACAGCGGAAATGAAAAGAACAAAACGAATAAAGGAAAGGGTAACAACATGTACCGCAACCAAAATACAAGACAACAGCGGAAATCGTCTCGGAGACACATGAACTGGGACAAACTACTGGGCAATCCAGACAATCATCCTGAAAGGAGAAAAACAAGGCTAATGGAGTGAGTCCACAGAACTCAGCGAATACAGTCTAATATACATAGGAAGCTATACTAACAGTAAGTCACCATCTATCACAATAATAAAGATAAATACAGTAAGAAAAAAATGCAGAACTAAACCATAAGAAATAAAGGAAGTACATACCTACCTGCGTTGACCCAAACCCAATAGCATACATGTCAACCAAGTGCAGCAAACACAACCAAGTGCAAAGATGCAGAGCATGCTCATGATGCAACATGGGTCACCCCTAACTCCAGTCAGCCACCGTCGCGCATCACGCGAAACCGAGTGGGTAGGGCTCTGACCAGGTCCTCCCTCCACTCAGACGGTCACTGTCGCGCACCACGCGATACCGAACGAGCAGGGTCTCAGACCAGAACGTACTCCGCCCTAAGGAAAAGTACGCTCCCTCATCCCTAACTATCTCCAGACAGAATAGGGGACTTGCTGCAGCGCCGCGGAACGCCACCGGAACTACACGACAGGTCATATGGCAGGTCTGACGGCCCATCTCAACTACTAGGGGAGTCAAAGGTCGTCTACATATGCCCCTACACGAGTAGCAAGTCCGACGACCCATCTCAACTTCCAGGGAGTCAAAAGTCGTCCATCTATGCTACGTGCAATAATGATGCATGTCACTATCCCATGCATCATCAACTATCTATCCCTACTGTCATCTACATGATATGCAGTAGTCCAGATCACCGGTACGCATCATAACCTAAACCCTAGCGTAAGGTATAAGGTAAGCTGTACATACAACTAATTCATGCAGAAATAAAGAGCAGCAAGTAATAAAGCTAGCAAATACAACTACTGAAAGAAGGAGTACAGAAATAGAAGTATCGGCATCCCTACTGCTATCTATATCTAACTATGCATAATAAAGGTGCCCGCCTCGATATAAGGAAGTCCGAGCGACGAGAACCCCCCGTCCAAAAATAAAATCCGCAACCAATGAACCAACTCAAAGCCCTGCATCAAATCAAATACAACTTATCTAATTATACAATCAATAAAAAAACTTAGCCAATTATATCATCTAATTTAATTAGGATCAATTCTAATTAATTAATCCTAATTAAACACTCATCTCCCTATACCCAAATCAAATTCAACAAACTTAGGTTTTAATCGCAAACAAATAAGATCCAACTTAGATCCAAACCCCATAACCTAATCAAACACTCAGATCAGCAACCCTGTGATATCGAAGCCAACACCACAATCCCAACCTAAACAGATTCAAAAAGATATGAAGAACTCAGAAGAACAGAAACACCACTATACACATATCACAGCTCACGGCATCCTCCAACCAGATCAAATCACACACTGAAACAGAAATCAACTCAGTGCAAATCCAAGATTCAACTAAATTCGAAACTATCACCCCCGATCGGCAGAACATTACATGGATCAGAAACATAGCATGCTAAAAACAAAATCAACGAACAGAAACTCAACATAGAAGAATCTGAACTGATCCAAGCTCACAGCAAGAAATCTTAAACCTAATCGCATCTACCCGACTCACAGCAGAAATTAAACCCATACCCCAAACACACGCGATCAAGATCCCCAGGAATTCTAATCTAAACCAACTCGAAATCACAGCAAGAACAATTCAAACCAACTACAACTCAGTGCAATTCAAGATCCTTACCCTAATCGCACGTAGTCTCAAAGCTCTACTAAAACTCGCCCAAATAGCTGCGATCGCAAGAAGAGAAAACCCGATGATCTCGCTGGCTTGCGATGGAGATCGTGAAAGAAAGGGAATCGCCTGAAGGAATGGGTCGCCCGACTCAGAAGGGAGGAGGACGTAACACTGAGCACAACCCGTACCCTAGATCCACAAATCACAAGGTATCAAGATCTCGATCATGGTTTAAAAATCATTTGAAACCCAAACAACAACCACTCACCTTCGCCTTGCCGGAAGATGAGCCAATCCAAGCTTGCCGTGCCCTCGCAAGGACCCGGAGACGAGAGAAAAAAAAAGGTTCCCTTAGACGCCGGCGATCTCAGCGGAGAAGATGAAGACGGTGCAAAAAAGGTGGATCCGCCACCCTAACGGCCCTCTGGTCTTTGCCCCACAAGTATCCAGAGGGGGTAAATCACGTGAATGCTGGGCAGGTGAGGCACCCAGGCGCGAGGGATATTTTTTTTAAACAGCAGCCAAGGTTTTACCCCCGCGCATACCGTCGACCCTCGAACCCACCCTCCGATGCAAGCGGCGAGTACCTCACCAGCTGATCCAGCCCGTGGGGCGGAGAAGATGAAGACGAGAGAGAGAGAGAGAGAGAGAGAGAGAGAGTTCGGCGGTGATGGTTTCTGTGGAAATGAGGGGGAAAACAATTAATATACCAAGGAATATTTGCATCTAATACCTCAATTTCGAAAACTCACAGACGCCCTTAAGTTCAGAAATTTTACGTTATAACTCTTATATTTTCGTATTCTCACATGGAGAGTTATTTTTATCTTAAAGATAAATATTGAAAAATAATTTTGAAAAGAAAATTTTCATAATCTCATAATCAAGAAAAAACCTATTTTTAAGGTTTTCTAATTCCGGATTGTATGCCGCTTTAGCTAACGTGTTGGGCATGGAATATTACATAAGGATCGCTGATTATCTAAATCAAACAAGATTTTTTTTATAACCTTGGATGGATAACCCCCAACCAAACTCACCCTAAGGCTGCGTTTGGTAGGGGTAATCAATCCTGTAATGTAATCAAGATTACATTACAAGTTGGATTCCTTTGTTTGAAATAATTTTAAAATTGTAATGTAATGGAATCTCGATTACAAAAGTGGTTCAAGATTTGCAATCTCGATTACAAAACAAAAACCATGTAATCTGATTACATTCCCTACCTTCTATTCTCGAAACCTATTGGCAGAATCTTCCGCGGCCATACCCTCACCGGCCGCCCGGCGGCGGTCGCCGGTCGCCGTCCGACCGACGACGGTCGCCGTTGTCGGTCGTCAGCCGCCAATCTGTGATTACATTACAGGATGGATTACCCCTCACTACCAAACATAGTAATGGTTATAAAAGATTACATACAATTCGTTACCAAACATAGTAATGTAATTTTAATTAAATTACATACTTGATTACATTACAGACTAGATTACATTATCCCCTATCAATCGCAGCCTAAATATATTTCGTTGCCCGTCCTCCCCACGCACTAGCTACAAGCATCCGAGATAGTGGTCCTCATGATTTACTTCCTTCGTGTTGATCATGGGACGAATTGACGAAGATACTGAGACGAACGATTCACCTTTTACTACCTAAATGTATTTCGTTGATAACAAATCGTCAATTTATAAGTTAATACATGACTTATTAATTCAGTAATCCCTTAATTATGCTCCATTTGCTCATCTATATTAACCGCTAACTCAATAATTTAATTATTACCTCTCATTATCTCTCATCCACTCACTTAACTAAATATCCAATATTTCTTATACGTTGAAAACGGATCATTTTTATCACCGCTAGCTTTCACCACTAATTGATAATTTCCTTTACCAATTCATTTACCCATTAACTCACTAACATTAAATTTTATCAATAATCCCTTCCTTAAACCGATGTTTCAATTGTAACAATCAACAAGTTAATAAGAATCCAAATTCCAAAATTTCATCTAGAAATATCAAGTAACTTTATAAACTTTTGAAATTATTGAAATTTGAGAGACTGATTAATATATTTGTAATATATAGTCTCCTCTCTTGGTTTCTGATCTAAAAGAGTATCGCATGTACGCGTATACTGTAGAACTATCATTTGACATATCTAAGATTTGGTTGATATTGGATAAACTCTACCTAGTAGATTAGTACTGTTTATTTACTTGGTGTTGATTGTGTTTCGTATCGTATTAATTGCATGATTTTGGTTTAATTGAGGTTGTACATATTAGTGACATGCATCATAGCATTGTTTGTATGCGACGACCACTGACTCCCTTATGGTTCAGATGGATCATCGGTTATATTTCTTGTCGTCTCATGCTCAATTAGAGTTGTGTGCAGACAGTTGATACTCCCCAGCTGTTTGGAGTCCTCACAGGTATATTTTGAAGTTTTATAGCCACAGGTATCGGCTTATCATACAGAGCCACGGGTATTGACGTTTCTGCATAGCCATAAGTTTTGGCTCTTGTATCTTGTCAACTCAACTTACCAATGTATCGGTGGTTGGTGTGTGTACAGAGCAGGTCATCACATCATATACATATTGTGCATTGTGCATTTTCTTGTGTTTCTGCACCTGTTTGAGCTATGATTGCTACATTTGATTGATATGCATATTTGGTTATGATTTGCATTTATTATATGATCTACATCTGTTTGCAGTATAGCAGTTAACTAAGGTATTACGGTTGATTTCCGATCATACCCCTAAGTGTTACATTCGTTTTCAGGTATGTTTATTCATACAGATGCATTAGATTTATGTTTTTCATTCCGGGAGGCTGTATACCCCTCTTTCTATATGCTTGTTTATCACTTTTATATATCATATAGTTTATCTACTCTTATACCCGCAGAATCCACTCGGACTCACCACCCTTTGTTCTTCTTTTTATTTTAGGTAGTGATAATCGTGTCTCATGCCGCTATAGAGAGGATCAGCTGTCAGTCTCTTGTTCAAGTATTTTCTTATTGTTTTCGTACTTTCGTAGTATTTTATCATATTGGTGTCACTTTGATTTTGTTATCATTTCGGTTGGTATTTGACCTTTTCTTTGGACGTGTATTTATTTACTTCCGCTGGGTTTTGATTTATTACATTTTAGTTACAGAGATTTATTTATTATGTTTATCATTCATTACGCGCAAATTATTTATCTGCGTGGTTGTGTTTTTGTAGATGTCAGTTGAGTGTGGTTGCGCTATTATTATATGTGTTGAGATGTGTATGTATTAAATTTCAGATTATTCGTCGTATAGGGAGATTGTCCACCGAACAAGCATGAGCCTCTGGGGGCGTGACACCCTGAGACGTTGATCTTCTGGATTGACTGTCATGAGCGCTTTTCGATTTACCTTGACGACTAGTAGAAACTTCTATGAGGTCGGGCTAATCGCTCGAGATTCAACATTATCTGATATCGTTAATCATTTATAAAATATGATGCCAACCTTCTTATCTTCCATGTCTTTATGTAACTTCGCTCCAAATTTAGATGGAGTGTTTAGAGGATTATTATTTTCACGTTGACGACTGCTTCAAGTCTTTCTTTTTTTTCTTTTTTTTTTATTTTATGGAATATTAAAAATAAATAATGTCACAGATTATTGGGTTGGTCTCCAACAAGATTAGTACAGATTCCAGCTCGCCGTGGCAGTGATTGGTACAATTACAGCTCACATGCAATAATTTCCGGTCCCAAAGAGTTGGATCTCCAATAAGATTCCTTACAAAAAGGGTGGGTAAGGATGCAGAAGTTGTTTGGTGTGGATCTGGCTTAGAATAGCTAGCTTGGAGGAGAAAAAAAAGAGAGGCAGCAATTTGCACGTTGACGACTGCTTCAAGTTTTTTTTCTTTTTTTTTATGAAATATTAAAAATAAATAGTGTTACAGATTATTGGGTTGGTCTCCGACAAGATTAGTACAGATTCCAGCTCACCGTGGCAGTGATTGGTACAAATTACAGCTCACATCACATGCAACAATTTTGCAGGGCGGACGACTGCTTCGAGTATTTATTTTTGATGGATTATTAAAAAAGGGTGGGGTCTCCAATAATTTGCAGTCCCAAAGAGTTGGATCTCCAATCAGATTCCCGGATCTGGCATGCGTATTTTAGATTTTCCGGATCGAACAATGATATTAATGTAATTGAGTCTTTTTATCTTTTTACTAATCTCACTGAAGGTATTACTATTCCTGCTCGTTATGTCATTCAAGGAAAAGAGTATAATATGGGTTACTATTTAGTTGATGGTATATATCCAAAATGGTCAACACTGGTTCAAACGATTCATGATCCACGAGGTAAAAAGAATAAATTATTTGCAATGAAGCAAGAAGCATGTAGAAAAGATGTTGAGCGAGCATTTGGCGTGCTCCAATCACGCTTTGTAATTATTACAGGACCTTCACGTTTTTGGCAGAAAAATATTTTACATGATATAATGACATCATGTATTATTATGCATAATATGATAATTGAAGATGAACGTGATTTAAATGCACCAATCGTGGAACACTTCGAGGTGCCAACTCCAGATGTTGAGCCAGCAGTAGATGATCGTACTCGGGTTGAAGATTTTTTAACTCGATACAGACAAATCAAAGACAAAGAAGCTCATATTGCCTTTCGAAATTCGTTAATTGATCATATATGAGAACAATATAGTAATTCTGAATGTTAATTCTCATAATATTGTATTTTCAATTCACTGTTATTGTCTGTGTTATATTAGTAATATATTTTATCTTAATTGTGTATGATTTATAATATTTTTAAAATATATTTATGTCCGAATAATTATGTAATAAATATTGAAAATAAAAATCATAATTTTTTATATATTAATTAGATGTAATTTTTTAAAAAATATTAAATATAAATGAAATATTAATTTTAAATATAATAATTATATTCAAAATGATTACTAAATTAAAATTTAAGTCGATAATTAAATTATGAATAAATGAATAAGAAAAAAATAGAATATTCTATGGAATATTTCTTTTGGTGTGATATATAGTGTGAATGGATTGGAGTTGAAATAGTATTTGGTGTTAAAATTGTACTATTTGATGTGAAAATGACATCAAATTTAGTGTTGATGGTTGGAGATGGTCTTACAAAAAGGTGGGTGCTCATTAATCTACGTCGCTAACGCCATAGGCCACAAATTTCCAAGTCCGTTGCTTAAAATATCTGTAATTAATGTATTATTTTATTTTATTTTAAAAAAACATCATGTAATTATTTTAGGTATCATTAGATTTCTCTATTAAAAGAATTATATTTGTGTTTAAACGGGATTAGATAATGCGATCATAATTCAAAGGGTAAATAGTGATGGCTTGTGTTGTAAATCCAAAAGTTTTATACAATAACAAACGAAGGAGGATAGACCAAGAGCATAAAATAATTTTAAGGGTTAGTTTGATTAAGTTATAATCTTAGTTACGTGATTATATGATATTAAATGACAAATATTTTAAGGAATGAAATCTAATTTAATGCTATTTGTTTCAATTTAGATAATGAAATAAAATCTTATTTATTTAGAGATAATAGTGTATAACATAGTATAATATTTTACAATATTATCTTTTAGTTCAATTTTAAGTATAATGATATTGTATGCTTGTTTAAATTTAAAATAAAAAAATAAATTGATATTATATATGTTGGATCGAGAGAACCGATAGAGGGGGGGGTGAATATCGGAAATCGTTCGGATTTATGGAAGAAGAAATTGCACAGCGGAAGATAAAAGCAAACACGCGAACACAGTAATTTTTACTTGGTTCGAAGCCTAGGTCGACTCCTACTCCAAGGCCCACGGTCGTTGACCGTTTACTTTGGGCAATTCTATATGAGGCGCAATAATAGTTTACAAAGATTGATTTACAAAAACAGCATAGTAAACAATTAAAAAGAGGCTCTTCTTTTACCGACGTCTGATATAGGTTGCCTTTTTCAGAGCAGCGGGACGTCGTCGGCTCGAGTTGGAAGGTTTCCGGAGCGAGGCGCGAGAGCAGAAGAGCGTAGAAGTGTTGATTGAAAGTGTTGCTCAGCCTTGGGGTCGAGGGCCCTTTGTATAGGGCCTGGGGGCACCCGGGACGGCGGGGGCGCCCCCCCACGTGGTGGTCGATCCGTCTTCAGCTCGGTCAACATCTGATCCCTTCAAAATCGGGATCAGGTTTGACCGGGGCGCCCGGAGCGCTCGGGGCGCCCGCATTGACCGGGTCAAACCTTCATCCTCTTGGCATCGCGAGGGTGTGCTTCGGCAGCTGGCACTGGAGGCGCCCGCGACAGGCGGGCCGCCCGCGACAGGCGGGGCGCCCAGAGCATCCGGGGCGCCCCAACATATAATTGTCGAGGCGTGTTTTCACTCATGCTGACTTGGGTTGACCTTGGGGGCGCCCGGAACATCCGGGGCGCCCTGCTCAGCTTCTGCCTCACTCCTTTGAGGCTCTCTGAGCTGCAGATACTCAGTCCTTCGGTCCTGCATCCAGGGTTAGTCCAAAAAGCAGTATTATATTATTTTATACAGCCTTAGCTGTCTTGGTTCTGATTTTGGGTCTCCAAAATGGAACCCTAGGTCGAACCGACGCCTACTGTTCCCTCGACGGGGAACGCGTCCTCACCTACTCCTCTCGGGAGAATGTACCTGATGCCAACCGCTCCTTTGGTTGGACTTTTGCCTGGCGGTCCTTTGCCAGGTCTTAGATGCCGAGCTGTCCTTCGCCCGGTGCCTAGCATTCCTTCGCTAGGGCTTCAGTCCCAAGCTGTCCTTCGCCTGGCGCCTAGCAGTCCTTCACTAGGGCTTTTCACTCTGATATTCCTTCGCCAGTGCCTAACAGTCCTTCGCTAGGGCTTTTCACTCTGGCATTCCTTCGCTAGTGCCTAGCAGTCCTTCGCTAGGGCTTTTTACTCTGCACACTCAAGTGACATGTTAGATAACAAGTAAGACTTAACTTTTGAACCCTGTTGCCATTATCAAAACACAGGTTTGACTTTGGTGCTTTCTGCACCAACAATCTCCCCCTTTTTGATTTATGGCAACCCTAGTTCAAAAAGTTATGTTTAATCAAAAGCATAAGTATCTGTTCCCTCCCTTGGAGGGAATCTCCCCCTAGATTTTTCAAAAACTCGTGGGGTTCTGAGTTTTAAAATTTTTTTGCTTAGAATGATTTTGTACTTTGAAAACTTAAGTTTAGGTACTTTGGAAATCTTTTGATCACTTAAGTTTTAAAAGTATATAGAGGAGTTTTTGAAAGCATGACTTTAGAGTACTTAAAAAAATTTGAAGCCTTTAAGTTTTAAAGTACTCAAAAGTTTTGAAAACTTTAAGTTAAGTACTTAGTAGAATTTAAGTACTTAGTAAACTTTGAAACAATTTAAGTACTTAGTAAATTTTGAAACAATTTTTAGTACTTAGTAAATTTTGAAAAACTTAAGCTTAAAGTACTTATGGAAGTTAAGCTTAAAGTACTTATGAAAACTTAGTACTTTTGAATAACTTCGAGACGTTTTGAAAACTTAAGTACTTAATAGAGTTTTTTTAAAACACTTAAAGAACTTGAGTACTTCTAGAAAAGTTTTTTGAAAAACTTTGAAAAGTAGCTAAGTTTTTTGAAAAGTTTTGAAAAGTAGCTAACTTTTTGAAATTTTTTTTGAGATTTTGAAAAAAATTTGAACTCTCTCCTATCTCATCTCTCCCCCTTTGTCATATATCAAAAACAGATAGATATAGCAGAAATTAAATTGCATAAAAGAAATAACTTTCATAAAGGAAAATATTCGTATGATTTGCTGTACTGAA
>JAGFNQ010005222.1:0-64903 GCA_024364735.1 Boesenbergia rotunda | reverse complement strand
CGTTGGCATTGTCGTCTTGGCCATGTAAAAGAAAAACGCATGACCAAATTACACCGATGTGGAATTCTGGAATCATTTGAACCTGGTTCATTTGATACATGCGAATCATGCTTAAAAGGCAAGATGACCAAATTACCCTTTTCCGAAAAAGGTAAACCAGTGGGAGAATTGCTTGGTCTAATACATACTGATGTATGTGGACCAATGTCAACTCTTGCACAAGGAGGCTATAGCTACTTCATACCTTATCGATGATCACTCACGATCGGGGTATGTGTCTTAATGAAATACAAAATCTGAAGCTTTTGAGAAATTCAAGAGTTCAGAAGTGAAGTAGAGAAACAGCTTGGCAAAAGTATTAAGATACTTCGATCCGATCGGGGTGGTGAATACTTAAGTCAAGAGTTTCAAGATTATCTTAGGGACAATGGGATATTGTCTCAATGGACTCCGCCATATACACCACAGCATAATGGTGTATCTGAGAGGCGTAACCAAACCTTGATGGACATGGTTAGATCTATGATGAATCATGCAACTCTTCCAAAATCCTTTTGGGCTATGCGCTTAAGACAGCTGTTTACTTACTAAACAGAGTCCCGACCAAGGTAGTCTCTACTACTCCATATGAGACGTGGAATAGTAAGAAACCTCATTTATCTCACCTAAAGATATGGGGTTGTCCTGCTTATGTAAAGCAGACTGTATCAGACAAATTGGATGCTAAGTCTGATAAATGTCTATTTATTGGATACCCTAAGGAAACGAAAGGTTACCAATTCTATCATCCCATGGAACAAAAGGTGTTTATTTCAAGGCATGCTGTATTTCTAGAAAAAGAATTTCTTTTACAAGAAAACAATGGGAGTAGCATTGAACTTGAAGAAGTTCAAGAAACTCCAATAGACATTACAGAGACACCTAGTCTAGACCCACAACCAATAACTCATAATGATGAACTATCAGTTGAACCTAAAACAACACCACTTCTTCGTAGGTCTGATAGGACACGCAATATTCCAGAGAGATACGGATTTCTCATAAGTGAATCGAACGACATGTTACTCATTAACGATGACGAACCTATCAGTTATGAAGATGTTCTGAAAAATTCAGAAAGGGATAAATGACTTGAAGCCATGAAGTCGGAAATGGATTCCATATACATAACTCAAGTATGGGACTTGGTTAACCCACCTGAAGGGAGATTAAGCCCATAGGGTACAAGTGGGTTTTCAAGAAGAAAATCGACATGGAAGGTAATGTTGTTACCATTAAGGCTAGATTAGTGGCAAAAGGATATCGTCAGAAATAAGGAATTGATTATGACGAAACCTATTCGCCAGTAGCTATGCTTAAATCCATTCGGATGCTCCTAACCATAGTAGCTCATTATGATTATGAGATATGGCAAATGGATGTGAAAACTCCTTTCCTTAATGGAAACCTGATTGAGGATGTATACATGATATAACCTGAAGGTTTCACATTAGTTAATAAAACCAAAGTATGCAAGCTTCGACGATCCATAGATGGACTAAAGCAAGCATCCAGGAGCTGGAACATCCGTTTTGATGAGACAATCAAAGAGTTTGATTTCTCACAAAATCCTGACGAACCTTGTGTGTACAAGAAGGTTAGTGGGAGTGCAGTCGTATTCCTAGTGTTATATGTCGATGACATATTACTTATAGGAAATGATATATCAGTCAGTTAAAATTTGGTTGTCCAAAACTTTCTCCATGAAAGACCTGGGAGAAGCAACCTATATCCTTGGGATTAGAATCTATAGAGATAGATCAAAACGATTGCTTGGTCTTTCGCAGTCTACATATATAGACCGAGTGCTAGAAAGGTTTAGCATGTCGGAATCCAAGAAAGGTTACCTTCCCATCAGGCATGGGATCAACCTTTCGAAGTCTATGTGTCCACGCACAGAAGACGAGAGGATTTGCATGAATAAGATTCCTTATGCATCCGCGATAGGATCTATCATGTATGCTATGTTATGTACTAGGCCCGATGTATCGTATGCTCTGAGCATCACAAGAAGATACTAGTCTGATCCAGGAATGAATCATTGGGCGGCTGTCAAGACAATCCTCAAGTACTTAAGAAGAACTAAGGATGTGCTCCTAATATATGGAGAAGGTGATATGGTAATACGTGGGTATACAGATGACAGTTTCCAGACAGATAAGGATGACTCCAAATCTCAGTCCGGATACGTATTTAATTTGAATGGAGGCGCAATAAGTTGGAAGAGTTTCAAGCAAGACACCGTAGAAGATTCTACCACGGAAGCGAAATATATTGCAGCTTCGGAAGCAGCAAAGGAAGCAGTCTGGATCAAGAAGTTTGTCTCAGAACTTGGTGTGGTTCCAACCATTGATGAAGCAATACCGGTTTACTGCGACAACAATGGAGCTATTGCACAAACAAAGGAACCAAGGTCTCATCAGCGATCCAAACATGTGCTTCGGCGTTAACATCTGATCAGAGAGATTATAAGTAGGAATGATATACAAATTAAGAAAATTCCCACTGAAAAGAATTTAGCGGATCCTTTAACTAAGGCCTTGCCTCAAAGCAAGTTTGAGGGTCATGTTAGAGCCTGTGGTATTGGGTACCGTAGTGATTGGCATAGGCCAAGTGGGAGTTTGTTAGTGATATGAGAAAAAGTGTCCTAAGGCAATCGCCTTATGATCGTAATCATTTATTTTAATAAATGAATATTCACTATTTGAGTATACATGTTTGTGTATTTGATTGAGATCTTAAACTCATTTACTGAATGTCCGCAATACAATTCACAGCATGAGAGAATTTGTGATGAATTCACAACTAGTGGTTATCTCTACATGTGCAATTGTGAAGTATTGAAATTGTCCCTAGTCGATGAATTGATAAATACGGACACTATCAATTCTGTTGAGACTAGTATGGGTTATTCTCTAATCAGCTGATTCTCACTGGCTGGTGACATTGAGATGTCCGGAGATAAACATGAATGCTAGTTAAGGGAACTAGTTCATTGGAGTGACTAGCTGTAAAACTTAATATGGTAGTCTACATATAGATATGTCAGTGAAGTTCTTATTGCAGCTTAAGTGCGATGTTCCTTTAACATGCAGTGTTCAAGTCATCTTGGTCATGGAGACTTATACTTTGACATCTTGAGCAAGCATCTCCAAGGAGGTGTGGACCCAGGATGATTGGGTATAAGCCGAAGTGCCCGAAGATGTTTGAACAGCCTACAAAGGATTCACCACTCCTTGCGAGGAGATGTATACCCGAGGCTTATCGTTGGATTGTTACTCGAAGCATCTGGCCAAAGCATGACATGTTCAGAGTATGAATCTCTTAAATATATGAGAGTAATTAGAATCCGTAGGACAAGAAAACGTTACTTAGGCTAGGTGTGACGTAGTCAGCCTAGTGGGGACTGACACACATAGACCATGTCCTGAACCAAGTGGGTATAAGATGGTAAAGGAAATGGGGCACGATTCATTATAGCTGCTGAAGGATTTCAGAATTATTTCTGAGGTCAACCGTTGATCTTTCGATTAATTGGGGATCATGATGTACTACTAGGTGTCACTCATGATCGTTCTATAATTGATTAATTATAGACGGCCAACATAAATTGAAAGCCTATTTAGTCACACGCACTACGAGTAATCGAGGGATTTAAAACGAGTTGAAAATTAGATTTTCCAATCAAGAGAGATTATGTTTGGTTAAGCCAAACGATAAGTCGAATCTGAATTTTTCAGAGACGCATCGGAAGCGTAAAATGGTTAAGTCTTTTGAAGACTTAATAGATGAATTAAATAAGTTTAATTCATTGGGGCTTGGCTTGGATGGGCCGGCCAAAGAGGGCCTCCATCCTCTTTGCTTGGCCGGCCACAACAAAGGGAGAGAACCAAGTTTTTGGTTCAATTATAAAATAAACCAAGTGTGGTTTGTTTTATAAAATTATGGATGATATAAATTTTTATATAATAAACCAAGGTTTGGTTTATTTTTCATGGAAAATAAAATGAACCATGGATTGGTTTATTTTATAAAATCAATCATGGATTGATTTACCATGATAAGGAAATTTATTCCATAAGAGAGAAGAGACATGATTGATTTTTATCATGAATTAAAATATGATTTTAACCATGATATAAAATCAAACTTGGCATGATGGAAAAAGTTATTCCATATTTGAGAGGCTTGATGGTTGAGAGGCCACTATATAAAGGACCCAAGGCAAGGCTTGGAAAATAATCAAAGTGATGAAGGCATAGGCTCTCTCCCTCTCTTTCTCTCCTTCTCTTCTCCCCTTCTTGCCGTGCGCCAACTAGCCCCAAGAAGGAGCACCAGCCGGCCATCCTTTTATGGTTAGTCTTCCGACTTCTCTCTTGGTTTTTCTCGTCGCGTTCTCGGAGAATCTAGTAGTTCTCGAGAACACGAAACTCATGGCTTTGCGAAGTCATCCCGAAGATACTCGGCGTGGACGCGAATAGAGGTGGAGCTTCCAAGGGACGCTTACAGTTGGTTCTCGTCCCTTCCTTCGAGTTACGCGAGGTAATACGTAAATTAGTTTACGTTTCTTCAAAATTTTAAATATATGATCATGTCTACACAAGATAAAATTGCATGCTTAGATGTGTGATTAAATAATTTGAGAAATTATTTATGCTAAACCTTCCGCTGCACGTAATTAATTTTTAAAATTACGAACTCGCATCCATGTCAACATGCACCCGGTCCCAACAGGCAAAGGGTTCAAAGTTAAGTATTATTGCTGCTCTAATGATGTTACTCAAGTGTGCAGGAAAAGTCATAGGTACACTAGGCACCGAAGACCTGGTGAGTGAAGCTGGGCACTAAGACCTGGTGAGTGAAGTTGGGCACTAAGACCTGGTGAGTGAAGCTGAGCACTAAGACCTGGTGAGTGAAGCTGTGCACGAAGACCTGGTGAGCGAAACTGGGCACTAAGTCCTGGTCGCGGGCTGGGCACGAAAACCTGGTAAGTGAAGATGGGCAAAAGTCCAACCGGAGGAGTTGGTTGGCAAATAGGTAAACTCTCCCGAGAGGAGTAGGTGAGGACGCGTTCCCCGTAGGAGGGAATATTAGGCATCGGTTTGACCTAGGGTTCCATTTGGGAAGCCCAAAGTCAGAACCAAGACAGCTCAGGCTATAAATTATGGTTTAATCTATATCATTTATATGTTTGTTGTGTTTTGGAACTAACCCTGGTTGTAGGAATGAAGGAATGAAGGTTTCTGCACTCAGGCGTCTCAATGGAGTGAGACGTCTTACTGGGCTACGCGCCTGTGTTGAGACAAGCGCCCCAAATAAAGGGCAAAATCCTGACAGCTCGATGCAAAGCCTCAGAAGTATATATGAGGCGCCTATGTTAACACAGGCGCCCCAGTTAGCTCAGGCGCCCTGGTTGAGGGGATAAGCGCTGGCCAATTCTACAGATGGAGGTTCCCGCAGAGAAGGCCACGTGTCAGGTGCCCCCTTCAACACAAGCGCCCAGCTACGACTATATAAAGGGGTTCACCCCCTTGTCTTCAACACCAATTGCTTTCAACACATTCATTCAAGCGCTCCACTCCGACAAGCTCCGTACTCAAGATTCAAGCGCCTACGACGCCCCGCGACTCCGAACTTCCAACTTCTCCGGTCGTCGGTATAAAAATAGTTTGATTGTTGTATTCTTTATTCTATATTCAACTTCATCTTGTAAAACATTTGACGAAATATAGAATTGTTCATCGTAAACGATCAAGGACCGTGGGCCTTGGAGTAGGAACTGACTGTGACTCTGAACCAAGTAAAAACAAAAGTGTTAGCGATTGTTTTTCTTTTCCGCTATGCAATTACTCTACGCTTTCCGAAAAAGTTTTGACGATCGATATTCACCCCCCCCCCTATCGATTCAATCCGATCCCACATTTGCTTCTCACACTAAGTTTTTTTTCTATCTTTTGTAGCAAATATATCCACCTGTTGGATACCACCTGCTGGATACCACTTCTTGGTTACCACCTGCTGGATTTTTTCCTCCATCAGGATATCCACATGTTGGATACCCACCGTCATGATATCCCCCAGCTGGATATCTCTTTTCCGAATATCCACCGAATATCCACCAGTTGTCGCATGGATTGTATACCCACAGATTTGGCCATGGAAAGTTCAAGCACCACAAGCACTACGACATGTTTAAGCATGGGAAATTTATGGGGAAGCACATGTTTTCCAAGAAGTGGAAGTGATACGAGTTAATCTTGTGATGTCTGGTTTGGAAACGATGTTTTCCAAGTATGAGTTTATACTTGAAAGATGTAATCTTTTATTTATGTTTCAATTATTATTGCAGTTCTTCCTATTGATTTATTGATCTTTTTTTTCAGTGCCACAAGATTCAGAAACTTTTAGACCACTAGACATGCACCATGGGATGGAAGTTTGCATTGGCATATCGAAAGGACCTGTTTGTCCAAGTTTCATCTAATTTAATGTATCAACATACTCTGTGTAATGATTCGAGTTTCAATTTTATACTGTGTATCAACATACTCTGTGTATCAGCATACTCTATGGCATATTCCTATTTGCTATCTTTGATTTGTGGATTCTTTCGAGTTTCAATTTCATACTATGATCAACAAATTGATCTGTGGCATATTCCTATTTGTTATCTTTGCTATCTTTGATCTGTGGCATACTCTGTATAAGGAAATGGATGTTATCATAATGTGATTGGTGTTGATGCTTTGCACTAAAATACGTCTCCAGTATCAGGAAATTGATATTATCATAATGTGATTGGTGTTGATGCTTTGTATCAGGAAATTGATGTTATCATAATGTAATTGTCGCTTTTGAAGGAAGTGCATACATTCTGGCAGCAACTGCTTTCCTTATTGCCCAGCCATGGTGAGGAGCAAATACCTTGCATAGACTACTGATGCTGAATCCCTCAAGGAATTTCCACTGTAATAGAGAAGAAAACGATCAAAGAGAATTAGTGCAGATATGAGGTACTGAGCCTCCGGCGTGGAAGTCTATCTTATCAGTTCTAAAGCCAGCAGATATGAGGTACTGAGCTCTATAAGCAGCCAAGATGCCCAGAGAAACACCTTTAAAATGACGATATGACATAGGCATACCGAATAGAAAGGAATGATTTCAGTGTCAAGAGAAGATTAATCTTTCATGCTCAAATATAATTGCATGAACTTCTTAATTATATAACTAGAAACAAATATAACCACCTTTTAATTGTTTAATCGCAAATTTGAAACCAGGAAATAATTTTAGGTAAGTTCAGAACCTCAAACATTCTATTAAAAGTATCAAGTAACTAATTACGAGTTCTTATAACGTGCATCTGAATATTTATATGCATAAATCAAAGTTTTAGAATTGAGGTTGTCTGACTGAAAACAATGTTAAAACGTGCTTCTGTTTGAATCCTTGTTCATCGATTTGGGAAAGATTGAGTCAAAGCAGCGAGACAAGGAAGCAGATTATGTTTTAGTAACCCAATATTTTAATAGAGCATCACGAATTCAACTCAGTACTTGGATTGGGAGAGGTTTATAAAACAAGGAACATTTACAAGATAATAAAACAAGGAAGCAGATTATGTTTAGAAATAAAACAACGAATTGATCCTCATGATCCTCATGAACTCACAAATTGATCCTCATAAACTTAGTACAAGATTATGTTTAGAAATAAATAAACAACTAAAGTCATGGTCTTAGGGGAAACTAAACATTTACAAGGTAGTATATGTGTAGAGCTCGTGTGACAAGAAACATTGAATTCATTCATAAATACAGATCAAATGTCGCATCATGCATAATTAAATAATTTTTATCACATTACAACACTTGCATTACTTAACCATACCAACTAACAAACAAAACAAGTATACAACCAAAAAAATTAAGTTTACTATCACTAATATCCAGACCATGAGCGGTACATTCCAATTTCCCATATTATGTCGAGGATAAGCAATGTGTTCACTTCCTACTCTTGACTCCACGCTTGACAACATTCTAAAATGTATACGACTAGTGTTTTCATTTAATCCAATATCAGACATCACCCACTTTAACCATCCATGTTGCTTACATTCATAATATAGTCTTCCTGGGTTCTTGATTGATCTAGAGACTAGCACTAATGCTCTTAGTCTGCATTTCCTACATCGTACAGTTTCAAATTTGGTATGGTCGATGCTGCTGGTACTTGAAGATGCCATTCAATAGCAAGCTAATACTCAGCATTGTTAGTATTATGAGAGAAGTGTCCTAAGGCAATCGCCTTATGATTGTAAATATTTATTCTAATAAATAAAAATTCACTATTTGAGTATACATGTTTGTGTATTTGATTGAGATCTTAAACTCATTTACTGAATGTCCGCAATACAATTCACAGCATGAGAGAATTTGTGATGGATTCACAACTAGTGATTATCTCTACATGTATAATTGTGAAGTATTGAAATTATCCCTAGTCGATGAATTGATAAATACGGACACTATCAATTCTGTTGAGACTAGCATGGGTTATTCTCTAATCAGCTGATTCTCACTGGCTGGTGACATTGAGATGTCCGGAGATAAACATAGATGTTAGTTAAGGGAACTAGTTCATTGGAGTGACTGGCTGTAAAACTTCACATGGTAGTCTATATATATAGACTTGTCAGTGAAGTTCTTACTGCAGCTTAAGTGCGATGTTCCTTTGACTTGCGGTGTTCAAGTCATCTTGGTCATGGAGACTTATACTTTAACATCTTAAGCAAGCATCTCCAAGGAGGTGTGGACCCAGGATGGTTGGGCATAAACCGAAGTGCTCGAAGATGTTTGAATAGCCTACAAAGGATTCACCACTCCTTGCGAGGAGATGTATACCCAAGGCCTATCGTCGGATTGTTACTCAAAGCCTCTGGCCAGAGCATGACATGTTTAGAGTATGAGTCTCTTAAATACATGAGAGTAATTAGAATCCAAAGGACGAGAGAACGTAACTTGGGCTAGGTGTGACATAGTCAGCCTAGTGGGGACTGACACACACAGACCGTGTCCTGAACCAAGTGGGTATAAGATGGTAAAGGGAATGAGGCACGATTCATTAGAGCTGCTGAAGGGTTTCAAAATTATTTCTGAGGTCAACCGTTGATCTTTCGATTAATTGGGGGTCATGATGTACTACTAGGTGTCACTCATGATCGTTCTATAATTGGTTGATTATAGATGGCCAACATAAATCGAAAGCCTATTTAGTCACACGCACAACGAGTAATCCGAGGGATTTAAAACGAGTTAAAAATTGGATTTTCCGATCAAGAGAAATAAGTCGAATCTGAATTTATCAGAGACGCATCGGAAGCTTAAAATGGTTAAGTCTTTTGAAGGCTTATTGGACGAATTAAATGAGTTTAATTCGCGAGGAGACGGCTTGGTTTGGCTTGCCAAAGAGGGTGCCAACCCTCTTTGGTTTGGCCGGCCACAACAAGGAGTGAAACCAATTTATTTGGTTTAAATTATAAAATAAATCAAGCGCGATTTGTTTTATAAAATTATGGATAAATAAATTTATATAAAGAAATTTATATAAAGAAATTTATAGAAATTTATTCTTTTTATGGAAATTAAAATGAACCATGGATTGGTTTATTTTATTTTATAAAATCAATTATGAATTGATTTTTCCATGATAAGAAAAATTTATATAATAAATTTCTTGTAAATTTTATTCCATAATAAAAGGAAAGATGTGTTTTTATTATAAAGTTAGTTATAATAAAACTTGGCATAACGGAATAATTATAAGAAAATTTATAAGATAAATTTCTTATGAAAAATTTATTCCGTTAAAGGGGAGACTTGGCAATAGAGAGGCTACTATATAAAGGAACCAAGGCAAGCCTTGAATCCT
Source organism: Boesenbergia rotunda (assembly GCA_024364735.1). NCBI lineage: Eukaryota > Viridiplantae > Streptophyta > Magnoliopsida > Zingiberales > Zingiberaceae > Boesenbergia > Boesenbergia rotunda. The sequence continues at coordinate 54,931 of JAGFNQ010005222.1, read as the reverse complement.
AATCAAGAGATTAAGTAGCACGCTCTCTCTCTCTTATTCTCTCCCTTTCTCTCTCTAGGGCCAGCGCCCTCTCTCTCTCTCTCTCTAGGGCCGGCGCCCTCTCTCCTCCCCTAGGGCCGGCGCACCACCTAGGGTTGCCGTGAGCCTCCTCCACCAAGAAGGTGCCGAAGAAGAAGAAGAAGCAGGTCGCGACTCCCTCCTTCCTTCCCCCGGAATCTTGATTCCGTTACTTGGTGGTTAGTTTCCATCTCTCTCTCTTGATATTCTAGTTGTACCTTTGGAGAATCTAGTAGTTCTTGTCGGCACGAAACTCGTGGCTTTGCGAAGTCATCCCGAAGAGAACTCGGCGTGGACGCGAATAGAGGCGGAGCTTCCAAGGGACGCTACGGTTGGATCTCGTCCCTTACTTCGAGTTACGCGAGGTATTGAGTAAATTAGTTTACTTTCTGTAAAAATTTTAATTTATGATCATGTCCACACATCATAAGGTTGCATGCTAGATACGTGGTTAAAAATAATTTGAGAAATTATTTATGCTAATTCTTTCGCTGCACGTAATTATTTTAAAATTACGAACCCGTATCCATGTCAACATGCACCCGGTCCTAACAAGCATAGTAAAATTGGACAAAATTAGGCTAAACAATAGTAGTAATGAAAAATCACATAATTATATGAAAATTTTGACAAATTTCACCCGAAATAGATAAACTTTGATAAAACCTTTTTCACATTGAGATAAACAAAGATATGGAGGTAAATTTCTACTTGAAGAATCTAAAAAATCATATATAAAACGACAAATGTGTCACTAAACAACAAGATTATCCTTGAATTGAACAACCTAAAAATATCAAGAGTATAAGGGTTACCTATGACTTGAAGAACCTAAAAAATCAATCACAGTATTCTTTTCCTTGAATTGATTTATAACACCAATATATAGCTCACGGCAAGATTCATTTATAATAAAAAACCCTAATACTCAGCATAGTAAAATTGGAAAAAAATTAGGCTAAACAATAGTAATAATGAAAAATCACATAGTTATATGAAAATTTTGACAAATTTCACGCGAAATAAATAAACTTTGAACAAAATCTTACCTATTGCTCACAAATCTTACTACATTCACAGATCCTACCTCTAAAACAATATCAAAATCTCAAATAGCTTAGCTTGTCAATATGCTTAGCTTGTCAATATGCTTCAAAGCCATATGAAATTATGTTTACAGTGGATACTGCACGATATTACCCAAATATGCTTCAAAGCCATTTGAAATTGTATAAATGATGATTGCTCACATGATATCAAATAGATCCTACCTCTAAATCAATATCAATTTATCAAACAGATCTCTCATTGACAAAAGTTTTTTAATCCGGACTGCACATAGAAGAACAAGATGTGTCACAAAATCGGGGTTGGGCACAAAAGCTCTAAATTGCAATTTACCTCTAAATCAATACATCTAAATCGCAATTTACATGAGAGAATTGCATTCTCCAAACTGTAACTATGCTGCCACAATACTAGGGCTAGAAAGGATCATAGCCTTCAAACCTCAAAAGGATCCGAAGAAAATAGCAGTAGGGACAGAGGATCCGGCAGTTTAGGGATTGAGCAACAGGAGAAGCTGGACTCGAGCAGCAGGAGATTGTGGCAGTCTAGGGCTGGGCAGCAGGGGAAGACGGACTCGATCAACAGGAGACGCCGGTAGTTTAGGGCTGGGCACTCCCAGATCTTGGCACATGATGGCTCGTCGGGGTTGGGGAGCAGGGGACGACGCGGACGCCGGATCGCGATAAGAATAGGGCAACTTGGAGAGAGGAGAAGGGCGGAGGGATGGGGAGGTGGAGCGATTAGAAGAGTTAGGGCACGCGGTTCGCCGAAGGGACGTGATTGCCTTTTTGGTGCAATTTAGCCGCGGGTCGCCGAAGTCACACGGACAACACGTGAGGGTTTTGTCGTTTAGTGGCTGGGACAGGCGGGACAGAGGAAAGTTGGGACAGAGGATCCGAACTGGAGGTGGTGAGGTGTTTTAACCTAAGGCTTTTGACAATAAGACCCCTCAACTTTGGTTATTTAAACCCGCAGCTATCCAAGTTTTGGCTTAAAGCACTTAAACCCTCACATTTTTGGGAATTCCACAATTCTCCCATATACTTAGGGTTTAAGTCATTTAACCCCCCCCCCCCCTCTCTCTCTCTCTCTCTCTCTCTCTCTCTCTCTCTCTACTACGTGGGATTTAAACATTTAAACCCTCAGGCTTAATCCCATGCCCTCAAAAACCTAATACACCTTATGGAAATTTCCCCAAAAAGTTTTTGGACCAGATTCCAAAGTGACGTATTTAACACAGACTTGTGTTTAAAATCAACTCACGATATAAGTCATTTATTTCACTCGTAAACCATAATAGCCCCTGATTCTAAGCTTGGGTCTTTAAGACAAGCTTGACTAATCAAGTTGGACCAAATCACTATTAGATCCCCAAGGGTCAGATTTATTACCTAGATAGACAATATTGAGGTTAAGAACTAAAGGAGCGAATTAAAAACCCATTTTTATTATTATATGATGACTGTTTACCTGATTGTTTATTTATTTTCTACAAATTGTCATGCTTAGGATAGAAATGGTTAATTAAGGACCTAGACTTGATTGAAACTTGCTCAGCCTAGTACTAGGGTAGGGCGAGATAATAATATGTTAGGAAAGCTTGTATAAGGAGTCAGATAGGGTAAAGAGTATCCTATTTGGTCTACTTAGCCTAGTAGAACTAATCGAAACTATCTTGCAACATCTTAGACTAGTTATATCAGAGTTTCTCAAATAGTAAAGTAAAAGTATAATTTCTTTAAAAAACTTTGACTAGAAAGTGATCGTTGTTTCGATACCTAAGAAGACCCCTATGCTCGACACGACTTGGAAGCTGAGTATAGAAATATGTTTTTAATTTACTAGGTGTTAAACTTAAATTTAACTCAAGGTTCAATCAAATCCTAGAATTTAAACTTAAATTTAAAGATAAAATTGACATCATCTCACAAAATACATAAGGTTCCCTATTTTGACACTTAAAAATGGATGAGCTATTAGGACTTAAAATTTAGTCAAAAGTGAGCCAACTTCAACTCAACCCTAATTAATTTTACCTAATTAAAACTTAATTAATTATCCTAATAAAAACATAAATAATTTTGCCTAATTAAAATTCAACTTAATAAATTTTGCCTAATTAAAACTCAACTTAATTAATTTTGGCTAATTAAAATTCAACTCAATTAATTTTCCTAATTAAAATTCAACTCAATTAATTTTGCATAATTAAAATTTGACTTAATTAATTTTACCTAATTAAATTTTGACTGGATTAATTTTACCTAATTATAATTCACCTTAATTAATTTAACTTTAATTAATTCAACTTCAGTTTAATTAATTTAACCCACTCTTCAAACTAATTTTAATTTATTTTTCAAAACTTATTATTCAAATTTAATCAACACAAATTTTCAAATTTAGTCAACTTAATATTTCAAATTTAATTAACTTAATTTTTCAAAGTTAATCAACTAAATTTTTCAAATTTAATCAACTTAATTTTTTTTAAAAAATTTAATTAACACAATTCTCAAATTTAATCAACTTAATCATTCAAATTTAATTTAATTATTTTTTTATTCAAAAAATAATGTTAAATTACCTTTTATTCTTGGACTTAAAATGAGTGGCCAAATGTTCAATACTTAGAATTATTTTGTGATGCTTTAGTTACTCATTTGCATTAAGTGTGGTTGACTTGCTTGGAAAATGACTTAATCTTATTTTACTAAAGTTTTTATATTTCTTTGGAAAATGTATTGTCCTTTTTACTTATACAATTTTTGCACTTAGCAAATTTTTGGGATGAGTTTTTTTTAATTATTTTTTTGACAAAACTCTTGTTTTGACTTTGAAATTTTTTTCATTTTCAATTAAGAATTTCTTTTTTTTTTTTTGCAAAAACAAATTTTGTTGCTAAGAAAGTTGCTTTCAGAAGATATTTTTCCTATGTTGCACGGATACGGATATGGGTATCGTATCAAATACGATACGGATACGGCGATACGGTAAATTTTGAAAATATAAGATACGATACGGTTAGGATACGACAATCATATATAGTATTGAAATTTTAAAATTATAGAGATGGAAAGCCACATTTCATCAATCATAATATCTCAAGTACAAAATATAGAGTACGAAATGACCCAAATCCTTCTTAAGCAAACAAATATAAAACACCAAATGGTCTAAATGTAGGGTTTTTCGGGCCACGAAAACCGTTTTTTCGCGTCGCGGAAACCCCGAAAGCCCCAATAGCAAGGATCCGAGCGAAGAAAGTCATTTCAAAAAAAATTACGAGTGCTCGTTTACATGCTTCAAAACCCGATCTACTCCTAGATCTAAAGAGGAATAAACATTTTACCTTTGATGCGTGCCCCATTTAATCCCGTTCGCTCCTTTTGGATGTCGAATCTCTAGGACGTCAAGTGCCGTCCCTCTAGAAGTATCCACGCGAACAAAAGTAGATGGATGAAATCCTTTATGTGTGCTAGCACCTTCTAGGATTCGGCCAAGAGGAGAAGAAGAAGAAGAACTCCAACAATTGGAGAGGAAGAAGAGAAGACACACTTAGAGGAAAAATGAAACAAAACCCACTTTTGTTCTTCCATGGTGGCCGGCCACTTAATGGCCATTAATGGCCATTAAGTGGCCGGCCATAATGGCCACTAATGGCCATTAGGTGGCCTTCCTTAACCCCCTTTCAATTTGAATTCAAATTCAAATGGGGGGAAACCAAGCCAAGTCATCACTTGGTCAAGTCAAGGTGAGGTGGCCTTTAGGTCAAGTCAAACTTACCTTTTATGGAATTTCCATATTTAGTCAAGTCAAACTTGACTCCATTTCTTCTCCCATGTCAAGTCTAACTTGAAGTGGAACCAAGTCAAGTCAAACTTGATTTGGATTTGGGTCAAGTCAAACTTGCCTTTTATGGACTTTCCATATTTAGTCAAGTCAAACTTGACTCCATTTCTTCTCTCATGTCAAGTCTAACTTGAAGTGGAACCAAGTCAAGTCAAACTTGATTTGGATTTGGGTCAAGTCAAACTTGCCTTTTATGGACTTTCCATATTTAGCCAAGTCAAACTTGACTTCAATTTTTCTCCATCTATTTGTTCTTTGCGTGTGACCCTATAGGTTCTTGTAACGTTGGCAATGCTTCTAACCTCTTAGAAACATAAGCAATGAGCGGTATCTAGCAACACATCATTGCTACCCAAGTTACAAGAATGTTGAGATCCAACATCACCAACGTGACTAATAATTGTGACCATCACAATATGTGACAATGTCCTTCTATCCTTGATATTTAGATTGATCTTTCATGAGGCATAGACCGTGTCATCCTCCAATCAATCTATGTGTCTTGAACTCCAAGTAGACTCACTATAATCAAATAAGCTCAATATCTCATATTGCCTTATTTGGGCATGGCCATGCACTTAGTGATCTCACTCTATCAAGACTATGATATCTCTCCCGTCATATAGGAGGGATAGATCCCATCTACATCACTCACATCCCTCCGCATAATTTGTTACATACCCAGTAATCGCCTTTATAGTCCACCCAGTTACGGGTGACGTTTGACGAAACCAAAGTACATAACTCCTTATGTAGGGAACTATGGTGACTTCAGGTCTAAGGACTAATAGTCATACTAATAGTCACATGAGAAAGTATATGACACTCATATAACGATCCATGATACTTTCTCATGGCGGACCATTCAGTATACATTCTCTAATGTATACCCATGTGTCAACTTGATATCTCATATCCATGACTTGTGAGATCAAGTCATCATGTTGACCTACATGCTAGTCTCTATGCATTAACATTGTCCTTGAATGTTAATACTTGACTAGGAATAATTAAGAGTAGTGTTCTCTATATCATCTCACTATCGATTCAACTAATCGATTGATATAGATAAGAACCTTCTACTCAAGGACGTTATTATACTAAGTTATTTGGCACCAATACACATAAGTACAATAACCATAAGAAATGCCTTTATATATAAGAAATATATATACAAGAATATGATACAATGAGTCCAAAAAAGTAATCATCATATGATTGGCTCTAGGGCTCTCACTAACAATCTCCCACTAGCACTAGTGCCAATCGCTGTAGTATCTAATACCCAATGACCTAGTGTGACCATCATGCTTTATCTGTGCCAAAGCCTTGGTCAAGGGATCTGCGACGTTAGCCTCTGTGGGTACTCTGCAAATCTTCACATCTCCTCGATCGATGATCTCTCGAATGAGATGGAATCGCCGTAGTATGTGTTTGGTCCGCTGGTATGAGCGAGGTTCCTTAGCCTGCGCAATAGCTCCATTGTTGTCACAATAGAGCTGTACTGGGTCGGCTATACTAGGAACCACTCCAAGCTCAGTGATGAACTTGCGGATCCAAACTGCCTCCTTTGCTGCCTCAGATGCAGCAATGTACTCAGCTTCTGTTGTAGAATCAGCAACTGTATCCTGCTTTGAACTCTTCCAGCTGACAGCGCCACCATTTAANGGATGCTGGAGAATGGGAACTGCTCTGATACCACCTGTAGCGACCCGACTTCTCTCTACCTTAGACGGATCGTTACTTATCTCTACTTCTTGACTAATATACATGACTAACGAAAATTGCGGAAATCTTTTTTTTTATTCTTTTAATTCTGCTAACAATTATGTTCTAACTTAAGCAATCATGTATAATAATACCATGTCATACTCTCTTCTCAATCCCATAGCCAATACTTATCGAAAACAGCCTTACCCTTCTAAAACAGCCTGTATCAGTCGACTGGTGACGTGGCAGTCGACTGATACGGCTGTAATCTGTTTTACAGATTTCGGCCCTTGCTGTCCAAGGCCACCATTCCTTCAATTTCGAGCCATATCAAACTACGACACCATTTCTATACTCTATGTCAGGTTCCTAAACAATTCAACCAATCAAACGAATCCATAAACTTGAATTTAGGACTTTTATGGGAGAAAATAAACTAAACAAGTTTATCTAAACTTAGCAATAGAGTTTGTACCAATCTTGGCTCTATGAATTTATAACACCATATGCATGTTCTACAACCTTGCTAAAGCATTATGAAATGTGATTGCAACTTTTCTAAACATTTTTAAGCAATAAAACTTGATTCAAAAGGAAAATTGATACTATCTTGGCACAAACACCTTTTTCTCTAACAAAGTATCAATATTTCTAACTACTCACACTTTTACTCATCCAATGCAATCATAAGAATATATATGCTAAATGAAATGACATGGAATCTTTACTCTAAGAAATTTAGCATATAAAACTATCCAAAACTCCAATGCTCAATAATCTCCATAAAGCTAGAACTTAAAATTTGAATAAACTTAAACATTGCAATTCAAATAACTAAAATGTCTCGTCTCAAGGATCTCTCCATAATCAGCCACCACACACACTCTACTCAGCACCGCCTCGTCGTCTTCCTTCAGAATTGCTTGCCTTTACCTTTATCTGCAATAAGAGGAAATGCAACTAGTAAGCAAAAAGCTTAGTAAGTACTATCTAGCTCACAAAAACTCGAATATGTGCAAAACATGCTTCTAGATCAAGATGAAAATCATATGAGATACTAATATGCTTGAAAGAAAACTAAGAACATGTATAACTCAAAACATGCATACTCAAGCAATAAATAATCTCAATCTACTTTTCTTGGCTCAACTTGAAACTTTAGCTATTCTTTAACTTTTGAAAACTTTCTGAAACTTTCGAAAACTTTGCTAAAGCATATACTTGAAAATACTAATCACTTGGATCCACTGAAGACGTAAGTACCATCTGAATGCGCGTTCCCTAAAAGGTTGGGGTAGCGAGCCACCAATCCTAATAGAGCAGACCTTGGTCTACCAGGGCCAAGACCTTGGAATTGGACACCTGGATTTCTTTAACGACGCCCTTGGACGCCGGGTACTGGCCTTATAAAATAAAATAGCTTTTCTTTCTTTTCTTTCTTATCTGTAAATGCCTTGGCATTTTCTGGAGCACCTTGCGTGCTAAAATCCCTAAGTCTTGACTTTTGGGGATTTTCTTAAGGCCTTGGCCTTTTCTTTTCTTATCTTTATCTTCTCTTTTCTTTTCTCATAGCTTTTCTTGGTCCCTAATCTCATATAGGACACTCAATAAAATATATAAGCATATAATGAACTAAGATCACATGCAAAAACTAAAAACTAAAAGAAATATCTCTTTTAAGAACTTTTAAAGGAAATTCTCGCGGAAAAACCGCCTCTTACTGCAGGTGAGCAGTACTTACATTGATATCTTGGACTTACAACCAAGATTAATGTCTAGAGCTCGGGAGAAACTTGAGATCTCGGAGAATTCTTCACGTCTACGCGTTCCTCTCGTCGCGGGGATCCCGAATATAGAATTATCTCTTGGAGAAGGGTCTCGGCCGGCCCTCTTGGCTTGGTGTTGGTGTCGCCCAAGAGAGGAGAGGGAGAGGAGGGGTCGGCGCAGGTTAGGGGAAGGAGAGGGTTTGAGAGAAAATAAAACTTCTCTCTTTAATTAGCTATTTATACTTAAGGGTCGGATCAACCTAACTACAGCTTAAGTATTTATTTTTCTTTCCTTTTCTGTGCTTGATACCCCTAGCCCAGCCGGTTGGGCGCTTGTGCTGTTCGGTGGTGGTCGCGGGTTCGATCCACCCGCTGCACTTAAGCTGTTTTTCCAATTTTTCCTTTTCTTTTTCTTTTTCCAAAAATACCAAACGGACTCGGAAAATTCCATAAAAATACTCTAAAAATTCCTAAAAATATCTAGAATATTTCTAAACCATTTCTAAATAATTCTAAGGACTTTAAAAACTAAAAATGGGAATTTTGGGGCGTTACACAGAAGACGAGAGGATTTGCATGAATAAGATTCCTTATGCATCCGCGATAGGATCTATCATGTATGCTATGTTGTGTACTAGGCCCGATGTATCGTATGCTCTGAGCGTCACAAGCAGATACCAATCGGATCCAGGAATGGATCATTGGGTGGCTGTCAAGACAATCCTTAAGTACTTAAGAAGAACTAAGGATGTGTTCCTAATATATGGAGAAGGAGATATGGTAATACGTGGGTATACAGATGCCAGTTTCCAGACAGATAAGGATGACTCCAAATATCAGTCTGGATACGTATTTACTTTGAATGGAGGCGCAATAATTTGGAAAAGTTCCAAACAAGACACCGTAGCGGATTCTACCACGGAAGCAGAATATATCGCAGCTTCGGAAGCAGCAAAGGAAGCAGTCTGGATCAAGAAGTTTGTCTCCGAACTTGGCGTGGTTCCAACCATTGATGAAGCAGTGCCGGTTTACTGCGACAACAATGGAGCTATTGCACAAGCAAAGGAACCAAGGTCTCATCAGCGATCCAAACACGTGCTTCGCCGCTATCATCTGACCAGAGAGATTATAAGTAGGAATGATATACAAATTGAGAAAATTCCCACTGAAAGAAATTTAGCGGATCCTTTAACTAAGGCCTTGCCTCAGAACAAGTTTGAGGGTCATGTTAGAGCCTGTGGTATTGGATACCGTAGCGATTTGCATTAGGCCAAGTGGGAGTTTGTTAGTGATATGAGAGAAGTGTCCTAAGGCAATCGCCTTATGATTGTAAACATTTATTTTAATAAATGATAATTCACTATTTGAGTATACATGATAACCCTTAACTTTGAATCCTTTGCCAATATCAAAACAAGGTTCGATCTGGTGCTTCCTGCACCAACAGAGGTTACTATATAAAGGAACCAAGGCTAGCCTTGAATTCCAATCAATAGAGTAATCAAGAGATTAATTCTCTCCCTCTCTCTCTCTTATTCTCTTCCTCTCCTCCTCCTTCCCTCCTAGGGCCGGCGCCCCTTAGGTCACCCTAGGGCCGGCGCACATCCACCCTAGGGCCAGCGCACCACCCTCCCTTGAGGTTGCCGTGGATCAGCATCACCAAGGAGAAGCCAACCAAGAAGAAGAAGAAGCCGATCACAACTCCTTCCTTCCCGGAATTTAGATTCCGTTTCTTGGTGGTTAGTTTCCTTTCTTCTCTCTTGGTATTCTAGTTGTGCCTTTAGAGAATCTAGTAGTTCTCGTCGGCACAAAACTCGTGACTTTGCGAAGTCATCCCAAAGAGAACTCGGCGTGGACGCGAATAGAGGCGGAGCTTCCAAGGGACGCTACGGTTGGATCTCGTCCCTTACTTCGAGTTACGCGAGGTACTAAGTAAATTAGTTTACTTTTCGCAAAGTTTTAATTTATGATCATGTCCACACATCATAAGGTTGCATGCTAGATACGTGGTTAAAATAATTTGAGAAATTATGTTTGCTAATTCTTCCGCTGCGCGTAAAAATTTAAAATTTTACGAACCCGTATCCTTGTCAACATGCACCCGGTCCCAACAGAAATAATTCTGAAACCCTTCAGCAGCTTTAATGAATCGTGCCTCATTCCCTTCACCATCTTATACCCACTTGGTTCAGGTCACGGTCTATGTGTCTCAGTCCCCACTAGGCTGACTACGTCACACCTAGCCCAAGTAATGTCTTTCTCGTCCAACAGATTCTAATTACTCTCATGTATTTAAGAGATTCATAATCTGAACATGTCATGCTTTGGCCAGAGGCTTTGAGTAACAATCCGACGATAGGCTTTGGGTATACATCTCCTCGCAAGGAGTGGTGAATCCTTTGTAGGCTGTTCAAACATCTTCGGGCACTTCGGCTTATACCCAACCATCCTGGGTCCACACCTCCTTGGAGATGCTTGCTTAAGATGTCAAAGTATAAGTCTCCATGACCAAGATGACTTGAACACCGCAAGTCAAAGGAACATCGCACTTAAGCTGCAGTAAGAACTTCATTGACATATCTATATGTAGATTACCATATGAAGTTTTACAGCTAGTCACTCCAATGAACTAGTTCCCTTAACTAGAATTCATGTTTATCTCCAGACATCCCAATGTCACCTGCCAGTGAGAATCAGCTGATTAGAGAATAACCTATGCTAGTCTCAACAGAATTGATAGTGTCCGTATTTATCAATTCATCGACTAGGGACAATTTCAATACTTCACAATTGCACATGTAGAGATAGTCACTAGTTGTGAATTCATCGCAAATTCTCTCATGCTGTGAATTGTATTGTGGACATCCAGTAAATGAGTTTAAGATCTCAATCAAATACACGAACATGTATACTCAAATAGTGAATATTCATTTATTAAAGTAAATGATTACAATCATAAGGCGATTGCCTTAGGACACTTCTCTCATATTACTAACACAAATTAGGATAATTTTGGTTTTAAGCATTTAATTATTCATGTTGTCTTAGATTGTTTCCTTTATACTTCAAGTCAAATTCTTAAGCAATGTTTGTTGGATCGAGAATAACGATAGAGGGGGGGGGGGTGAATATCGTAAAATGTTTCGGATTGAGAAAAGAGCAAATACGCAACGGAATAAACAAAACACAACACAAAGACTTATGTGGTTTTACTTGGTTCAGAGTCGCGGTCGGCTCCTACTCCATGGCCCACGGTCCTTGACCGTTTACTCTGGGCAATACTATAAACGCGCACGTTCTTACAAGAAGTTGTATAGTAATAGTGCAGTAAGAATACAATAAAAAACTAACTCTTCTTTACCGACGCCCGGTGTAGATCGTTCTTCGGTGTGTAGGGTCATCGTCGGTGCTACAACCTCGAGATCAGAAGTTTCTGGAGCAAACCGCTTGAGCGAAGAGTACTGAGGCGTTAGAAAACTGTGTTGGGAAGCCTTGGGGGTTGAGTCCTTTATATAGTGAGTCTGGGGGTGCCCGGGACGTTAGGGGCGCCCTCCACGTGTCTCACAATCCGGCAACCTCTCGGTCAGCCCTTATCCCTCAAGGATCAGGCTCGAGGTTTGACGTGGGCGCCCGGGAAGCAGGGGGTGCCCAGGTTGACTCGGTCCGCTGGCTTCTCGCTGGCTTGACTCTATCCGCTTCGTTGGCTTGAGCCCGAGGCGCCTAAGGCATCCGGGGCGCCCGGGAGCATGGGGGCGCTCCCCAGTGAGCTTCCGAAGCGTTTTCTTGCTTAACTTGTTTTGACTTGACCTTGGGGGCGCCCTGCCCAGCTGCTTGCCCCTCTCCTTTAGGGCGTTCAGAGCTGCAGTAACACATTCCTTCGGTGCTGCATCCAAGGTTAGTCCAAAACAACACAAAGCAATAAAATATTAGGTTTATACAGTCTTAGCTGTCTTGGTTCTGACTTTGGGTCTCCAAAATGGAACCCTAGGTCGAACCGATGCCTACTGTTCCCTCGACGGGGAACGCGTCCTCACCTACTCATCTCAGGAGAATTTACCTGTCGCCAACCGGCTCCTCCGGTTGGACTTTTGCCCAGCAGTCCTTTGCCAGGTGCCCAGCTGTACTTCGCCAGGTCTTCGTTACCAAGAAATCCTTCGCCTAGTGCCTAGCAGTCCTTCGCTAGGTCTTTGTCTCCTAGCAGTCCTTCGCTAGGTGCCCAGCAGTCCTTCGCCAGGTCTTCGGTTCCAAGCAGTCCTTCGCCTAGTGCCTAGCAGTCCTTGGCTAGGTCTTCAATTTCTAGCAGCCCTTCACTATGTTCCCAACAATCCGTCGCCAGGACTTAGGGTTTCAGTGCCTAGCAGTCCTTCGCTAGGTTCCTAGCAGTCCTTTTCTAGGACTTCAATCTGCACACTCAAGTGGCATGTTAGATAAACATAGCATCTTAACTATTTGAACCCTTTGCCATTTATCAAAACACAGGTTCGACTTGGGTGCTATCTACACCAACAATCTCCCCCTTTTTGATGTATGATAACCCGATTCAAAAAGTTAAGTTAATTCATACAGTTGATATTGTTGGGACCGGGTGCATGTTGACATGGATGCGGGTTCGTAATTTTAAAATTATTTACGTGCAGCGGAAGGTTTAGCATAAATAATTTCTCAAATTATTTAACCACACATCTAAGCATGCAACCTTATGTTGTGTAGACATGATCATATATTTAAAATTTTGCAGTAACGTAAACTAATTTACTTGTTACCTCGCGTAACTCAAAGAAAGGGACGAGATCCAACCGTAAGCGTCCCTTAGAAGCTCCGCCTCTATTCGCGTCTACGCCGAGTTTTCTTCGGGATGACTTCGCAAAGCCACGAGTTTCATGCTGACAAGAACTAATAGATTCTCCAAAGGCACGACAAGGATACCAAGAGAGAGATGGAAAGACTAACCACCAAACGAAGAATGGAATCATGATTCCGGGAAGAAGGAAGGAGTTGCGCCCGCTTCTTCTTCTTCTTCTTACGGCAGCGGCTTGGTGGCCAAGGGTGGCTGAAGCTCACGGCAGCAAGGGCCTCCTCTAGGGCCGGCGACACTAGAGAAGGGAGAGGGAGAGAAGGAGAGAGAGAGAGAGGGCTTATTCCTAGATTTCTTGGATTGATTTCCAAGCCTTGCCTTGGTTCCTTTATATAGTGGTCTCTCAACCGCCAAGTCACCTTTTTATGGAATAAATTTTCATAAGAAATTTATCATATAAATTTTTCTATGATTTATTCTATCATGCCAAGCTTTTATCATAATTTAATTTATGATAAAAAAAACCAACCATGTCTCCCTCTTCTTATGGAATAAATTTTCATAAGAAATTTATTATATAAATTTTTCTTGTCATGGAAAATCAATTCATAATTGATTTTATAAAATAAAATAAACTATTCAAAGTTTATTTTAATTTCCATGAAAATAATAAACCAAACCTCGGTTTATAAAAATTTATATATTATCCATAAATTTATAAAACAAACCACACTTGGTTTATTTTATAACTTGAACCAAACAATTTGGTTCTCCCATTTTTGTTGTGGCCGGCCAAGCAAAGAGGGTGGAGACCCTCTTTGGCCGGCCACATCCAAGCCTTGACCCAATGAATTAAATTTATTTAATTCATCCAATAAGTCTTCAAAAGACTTAGCCATTTTACGGTTCCGATGCGTCTCTGAAAAATTCAGATTCGTCTTATCTCTCTTGATCGAAAAATCTAATTTTCAACTCGTTTTAAATCCCTCGGATTACTCGTAGTGCGTGTGACTAAATAGGCTTTCGATTTATGTTGGCCGTCTATAATTAACCAATTATAGAACGATCATGAGTAACACCTAGTAGTACATCATGATCCCCAATTAATCGAAAGATCAACGGTTGACCTCAGAAATGATTCTGAAACCCTTCAGTAGCTATAATGAATCGTGCCTCATTCCCTTCACCATCTTATACCCACTTGGTTCAGGACATGGTCTATGTGTGTCAGTCCCCACTAGGCTGACTACGTCACACCTAGCCCAAGTAACATTTTCTCGTCCTACGGATTCTAATTACTCTCATGTATCTAAGAGATCCATACTCTGAACATGTCATGCTCTGGCCAGAGGCTTCGAGTAACAATCCAACGACAGGCCTTGGGTATACATCTCCTCGCAAGGAGTGGTGAATCCTTTGTAGGCTGTTCAAACATCTTCGGGCACTTCGGCTTATACCCAATCATCCTGGGTCCACACCTCCTTGGAGATGCTTGCTTAAGATGTCAATGTATAAGTCTCCATGACCAAGATGACTTGAACATCGCAAGTCAAAGGAACATCGCACTTAAGCTGCAGTAAGAACTTCATCGACATGTCTATATGTAGACTACCATATGAAGTTTTACAGCCAGTCACTCCAATGAACTAGTTCCCTTAACTAGCATTCATGTTTATCTCCGGACATCCCAATGTCACCAGCGAGTGAGAATCGGCTGATTAGAGAATAACCCATGCTAGTCTCAACAGAATTGATAGTGTCCGTATCTATCAATTCATCGACTAGGGACAATTTCAATACTTCACAATTGCATATGTAGAGATAATCACTAGTTGTGAATTCATCACAAATTCTCTCATGCTGTGAATTGTATTGCGGACATTCAGTAAATGAGTTTAAGATCTCAATCAAATACACAGACATGTATACTCAAATAGTGAATATTCATTTATTAAAATAAATGATTACAATCATAAGGCGATTGCCTTAGGATACTTCTCTCATATTACTAACAGATATAACAGTTTAGTTCCCTCCCCCTGGAAGGAATCTCCCCCTAGGTTTTTCAAAGTTTCGTGGGGTTTGAAAAATTTCTAAGTCAAAATAATGGAATTAATTTTTCAAAACTTAGAAGATTTTTCAAAAGAAGTTTTAGAAAATATTTTCCAAAAATACATTTTGATTGGGCACTTTTTGAAAAAAAAATTTATGCTTAGAAATTTGAAAAAAATACCTTAGTAGAAAAATTTCTAAAACATCTTTTAAGTTCTTAGAGCACTTTTAAAAATTTTCAACCTCTTTAGTACTCTTAGAAACTTTTATATTAGAGAAGTTTAGAAATAAGTATTTAGAGATATTTTGAACATAGCTTAAGTTTAAGTACTTAGAAAATACTTTTGAAAACCTGCTTGGGTCAAGTACTTAGAATCAATTTTGAAAACAATTTAGATCAAGTACTTTTGAAACAATTTTGGGAAAAAGTAGATTAAGTACTTTGAAAATAGTTATAAAAAAATAAGTACTTTTAACCAGTTTTGACAATAAGTACTTTTTGAAAGCAGTTTTGAAAGAAACTTAGCTTATGTATTTTGAAAAAAACTTAGCTTAAGTACTTTGAAGAAAGCAATTTTGAAAAAAACTTAGCTTAAGTACTTTTTAAAGAAAGGATAAAGTTTTTGAAAATTTAGAATTTTAAAAAATTTTAAAAAAGTTTCTCTCCTTTCCTATCTCTCCCCCTTTGCCATATATCAAAAACAAAGCAATATAGCAAAAAGGTAAATAAATTGCGTAAGAAAGAAAAAAATTAATGTGCTGTACTGAACCAATGCAAGATAAACTGAACCAAGTCAATTTCAATTATCTCATTAGAGTCCTGTCTAACCCAATTAGCTACTTACTAACTGTTATAAATAGTAGTTTTCGTTAGGGTTAGTCAAGTTAAGTATTCTGTTCAAGTTAGATTTTCAAATCTTGACACATAACATGATTACTGTTTAAGTTGTATTTAGTTCCCCAATTACTGTAAATGCACTGACTTAAAGCATCTCGAATTAAGGCAAAGACCTAAGCATCTCAACCCATTCTAGGTTATCAGTCATGCCCTAAGGTGCTTGTGAGATGCTGGCTTCTAGATCTATAGGTGCATGCAATTCTAGGGTTAGGGCGTAGGCTAAGTCCATTTACGAAAAAGCCCTAGTTTTGAAGGGGGTAGTTTTTAAAAAGAAAACTAAATCGAAAAATCAAAAGTAATAAAAAGATTTTTCAAACTAACTAAAAGCTGATTTTGAAATTAAGTAAAGAAGTTTTAAATTTATTTTGAAACTGATTTTTCAAATCAAATAAAGCAATTAAAAAGACAGAAAAATAGAGTAAACCTATTCTATCAAGTATAATCCCTGATAAAGACCAGACAATCATGAAAGAGCAAATAGTCAAATCCATAAGTCAGCTGGTCAAAAGAGAGGACCAGGATAGTCACACCATAATCAGACACAAGTCAACCCTACTGAGTAGTAGCAGTCAAACAGTCACTACTACAATGCCAATCAAATCTAGGAGGCGGGACCAGGATGATCAGAAGAGCCTGGATGTCAGGATCGAAATAGCGACATCATCTCATGATATCGTGCGTCGCTAGTTTCCCTATCGGCTCTGCGGGCACTCATGCACTCAGTGTAATAGGCCTGATTCGCCTCCATTTCTTCAGTATGATTTGCCCCACTTCCTCCCGGAGGCTCTGGATCTGTGTCTCAAGTCGCATCAGTCTCTCGTAGAGTGTCGGTGGAGGGGGCTCGTCTATGTGCTCTCGAATCTTAGCTGTCAGATATGCTACATCGACTTCAATGTCCTCATCAGAGTCGATCGGTGGTCCGGCTCGCTGGCGTCTCCACGACAATACCCTGGTAGCCGAGACCTCTATACCAGCTAGGGAAAAGTTCCTAAAACCTATCTCATCGAAGTCAGTCATCGCGGTCATCTCACCATCGGTGATGTTACGACCGTGATGATGAAGAGTGGAAGTGATGATGTGGCAATAGGGGGTGCGTACCCGCCCTTGCGTGGTAACACTGGAGGCATGTAAGATCGTATGGAACATGTGTAGTCCAATGTCGATATCAAGATGGTGGATCAGTGCATACAGAAGGAAGGTATGAAATAGTCGCATGGTCGCAACGTCCCTAGTGGATAACAGTAAAATGCAGCGGACTAGAACTCTAAATATAGCGTAGTCATGTACCTGAAGGTCAACAGACTGAAATCGTCTAGCCAAGGGGTTTTTGGCATGCCTATAGAAGTAAGAGTGTAGAGTATCTAGGGTAATGTGAGAGTAGGGAGCATCAAAGGGGGGATCCCTAGGAGGGTAACAGCAAAAGGTGGACTGTGAGAGTCGTAGTCCGAGAAATCGGTTGAGCAACGAAGGAGTGATTGTCAAGGGTATCCCTTGAACGGTGGTGACGAACATAAGACCATCCTATCTAATTATGTTGTTATAGAATTCTGCACATAAGGATGTGTTGATTGAATGAGTGCAGAATACAAGGTTGTCTAATTGGTAAAAGTTGATGACATTTATGACTAGTGGACAAGATTGAGTGAAGAATTGTCTATTTAAGTTGCTCATTTTTATAGGCTTGTATGTCGTTCAAGCAAACTTATTACAAAGTTCTAAAGTTGGGAACCTAGGATCAGGACTAGGTTCGGTACCGGGGTCTGATTGGTTTGCTCGGCGTTTTCTAAGATAAGAAACATGCTTTTAAAGGAAGGAATTTAAGAAAAATAATTTTAAATGCGTAAGGAAAAAAAATTATACCTAGTAGCCGTTCGTGGAGGCATGGTCGAGGTTGAGGGGGCAAGAAGGTCACTTGGTCGCCTTGGAAGGAAAAGAGTTAGAGAGAAGAAGGGATTTGGGAGTGGCAAGATGAGGAGATTGGGGTGCCTTATATAGGCATTTTGTTTAGGGCGCCTAGGAGCTCCTGGGCACCCCGGGACAGGGGCTTCTATCTTTGGCAATGTCCTAATGCTGATCTGGGGTGCCTGCAATGGCCCGAGCGCCCCGGTCAGACTTGGATGGCAGCATTGCTGCTTTGACCGATACTGGGGGCGCCCGCAGGGGCCGGGGCGCCCTAAGTAAGTGATATTGGCAGGTTTTTGCCTTGAGAGAAGTGAAAGTGTTGTGCAGGGCGCCCGAGGAGTCACAGGCGCCCGGGTTAGGTGTGAATTGACAACTTTGTTGTCTTGTTGACCATTTGGCCATGGTTTAATTATTTTGACCATGGTATGACTACTTTGACCATGATTTGACTGCTTTGACTATGGATTGACTGCTTTGACTATGGTTTGACTACTTTGACCATGGCTTGACTAGTATTAGATCAATGTCGTTCTAAACTTTAGGATTTAATGTTTGTATTTAAACAACCATGTAGGTATTAAATGAATTTCAATTAAGTTAAATTTTATCATCTCACCCAATCTAGGGTTATCAATCACGTTTGCCTTATGGGTTTTGTGAGACAGGTTTTGGTAGATAGAATAAATTTGAAAAATCGTGATTTATTGTGAAAAAACTTAAATTAATTTTGAAAATAGTTGATTTTGAGTTTAACTAAAAAATGTTTGAATCTACAATTAACTGAAAATTTATGTTAGATTCGAATTTGACAAAGAATAATTTGAATTTGAATTTCAAAAATTGGCTTCCAGGTCTTGGCGAGGCACTAGGCCTTCTTTGGCCGTAGCCTTATTGGATCATCAATCCTTTCCTTGACAAAGCCTTTTAATGATATTTCATTTTCAAAATTATTTTTTGAAAAATTCTGGTTAACTAGTTTGGGTTTTGGATCGGTAGCATCGACTAGTTTCACCAGTCTAAAGAGACCAAGTAGTATATACTTGACCTTATTAGAATTGGCTTCCCTAACGTACTATCATCTCAACGCCACCCAATACTATGTTATTCAAATTTCAGTTAAGTTGGTTCAGTCCTTAAACTAACCATTCCTAAGTCTAAGCATGGTAAATTTGTTAGTGATATGAGAGAAGTGTCCTAAGGCAATCGCCTTACGATTGTAAACATTTATTTTAATAAATGATAATTCACTATTTGAGTATACATGTTTGTGTATTTGATTGGGATCTTAAACTCATCTACTGAATGTCCGCAATACAACTCACAGCATAAGAGAATTTGTGATGGGATCACAACTAGTGATTATCTCTAAATGTGCAAATGTGAAGTATTGAAAATATCCCTAGTCGATGAATTGATAAAAACGGACACTATCAATTCTGTTGAGACTAGCATGGATTATTCTCTATTCAGCTGATTCTCACTGGCTGGTGACATTGGGATGTCCGGAGATAAACATGGATGCTAGTTAAGGGAACTAGTTCATTGGAGTGACTAGCTGTAAGACTTCATATGGTTATCTATATAGATATGTCAATGAAGTTCTTACTGCAGCTTAAGTGCGATGTTCCTTTGACTTGTGGTGTTTAAGTCATCTTGGTCATGGAGACTTATACTTTAACATCTTAAGCAAGCATCTCCAAGGAGGTGTGGACCTAGGATGATTGGGTATAAGCCGAAGTGCCCGAAGATGTTTGTGTTGGATCGTGAAAACCGATAGAGGGGGGGGGTGAATATCGGTAATCGTTCAGATTTTAAAACTTAAGAGAAATTGCACAGCGGAAGTTAAAAAGAAAAAACACAACACAGAGACACAGTCGATTTACTTGGTTCGGAGCCTGTGTCGACTCCTACTCCAAGGCCCACGGTCGTTGACCGTTTACTTTGGGCAATTCTATATACGCGCAGAACAGTTTACAATATTTGATTACAAATAGGTGCACTAAAATAGTAAGAATAAAACTTTCGATCTTCGTAACTGACGTCCGGAGAGGATTGACTTTTTTGGGACAGCGGGACGTCGTCGGCTCGAGTTGGAGTGTTTTCGAAGCAAGGCACGAGCGTAGAAGATCTTTGAGGCGTTGAAAGAAGTGATGTCTTGAAGCCTTGGTCGAAGGCCCTTTATATAGGGCTTGGGGGCGCCCGGGATGTCGGGGGCGCCCCCCACGTGTCCTTAGATCCGCCAAAGTCTCGGTCGTGTCTGATCCTCTGGATTCGCTTTGACCGGGGCGCCCGGGTCGCTCGGGGAGCCCGGATTGACCGGGTCAAACGTTATCTCTTGGCTTCGAAGGCTTCTGGTTCGAGGTTTGCGCCTGGGGGCGCCCGGGAGCAGCGGGGGCGCCCGGGAGCACGGGGGCGCCCTGCCCAGTAGCTGTCCGAACCCTTCTTTGCTTGAGTTGTTTTGTATGCACCCTGGGGGCGCCCGGGACACTCCGGGCGCCCTGGTCAGCTATTGCCTCACTCCTTTGAGGCTCTCTGAGCTGCAGATACACGTTCCTTCGGTCCTGCATCCAGGGTTAGTCCAAAACACAATGTAGCAATAAAATATTTATTTATACAGCATTAGCTGTCTTGGTTCTGACTTTGGTCTCCCAAAATGGAGCCCTAGGTCGAACCGACGCCTACTGTTCCCTCGACGGGGAACGCGTCCTCACCTACTCCTCTTGGGAGAATTTACCTGATGCCAACCTTTCGTCTGGTTGGACTTTTGCCTGACGGTCCTTTGTCAGGTCTTGGATGCCGAGCTGCCCTTCGCTCGGTGCCTAGCATTCCTTTACTAGGGCTTTAGTCCCAGACTGTCCTTCGCCTGGCGCCTAGCAGTCCTTCGCTAGGGCTTTGACCCTGGCATTCCTTCGCCAGTGCCTAGCAGTCCTTCGCTAGGTCTTTTTTGATGACTAGCAGCCCTTCGCTAGTTGCCTAGCAGTCCTTCGCTAGGGCTTTTTCTGCACACTCAGTGAACAACGTTAGATCTCAAACAAACTTATCTTTGAATCCTTTGCCAATATCAAAACAAGGTTGGATATGGTGCTTCCTGCACCAACAATCTCCCCCTTTTTGATTTATGGCAACACAATTCAAAGTTAAGTAAAAACTTATAACAGTTAATAAAAGAAGGTAAAAACACAATGAAGTATAGGAAAAAAACACAATGAAGTATATATAAAAAAATTTATCAAAAAAAGTTTTTTCTCATACTCCCCCTAAAACCCTGAATACTTTCTCATACTCCCCCTAAAACCCTGAATACTTGCAAAATACTTAACTTTGACCTTTCCTCCCCCTTTGACATATATCAAAAGCAAACATGGGTGTTCAAGGTATCTAACAGGGATTTTTGAGTTTTCCTAAGTGCTTCATGTCTTTAACAAAGTGTTTTTCAAAAAATAGAGTAACAGCATTTTCACTAACAAAACTTGTTTCAAATTTTAGGCAAAATTTTTCAAATTTTAGGCAAAATTTTTCAAAATTTAGGCAAAATTTTGAAGCTAGATTTCCATTAAACAAAGTTTCAAATTTTGAGAATTGGGAGTAAATTTGTTTACTAAGGAAAATTTTACTTAGGAGAAAAATATGTACTCAAAAAGCTTGAAAACACTTAGGAATACTTCAAAATTTTTGAAGCACTTGTTAAAAAAAATTCTTTTCTCTCTTACCTTTTTCTCCCCCTTAATGTGAAATTCTTCTCCTTATGTTTTAGACCATTCTAAGAAAAACTCTTTAAAAGGCAAAAAAAATTTAAGAAAGAAATTTTTAATTTCACTTTTTCTACTCTCCCCCTTGGTCTTATATCAATAAAATTTTTGTAAAATATATTTTGAAAGAAATTTAAATTTGTGTATCAGAGCTTGTAAAAAAAATTGAGCGAAGTAATGTCAAGTGTTATGATAATTTAAAAACATTTAGAAAGACTGAAAAATTTATGTTCAAAATCATAATTGGAGTCAAGTGTATATGATAACCAATAAGTTTACTTGTTCTAAATATTTTGAAAAATGCACAAGAATGCAAGTACTTTATTGAGCTTTTGAAAGGCATAAGTATTTTGAAAGATATTATGAATTTGAAAAACATAAGTACTTTTAAAATATTAAAGAAAATTACTAAAATTACTTGACTTATCTTTTTGAAAGTACTTACACATAATCTTTTACTTGCTTTGGTTTCTTTTCCAGTCTGACACAATCCTAGGAAACCTTGTTAACTACAAGGAAATTTCCTTAAGTGTCCTAGAAATTTTCCAACTCAAGTAAATATTATTTTCAAAACAATTTTGATAAGCCAAAATGATAGTATTTTGAAAATATATGCAAGTACATTTTGAAAAATGTATCAACTTTGGAGGCACAATATTTTACTAGACTTGGTTTATTTTCTAGTCTAATACAATCCTAGGAAGCCTTGTTAACTACAAGGACCTTTCCTTAAGTGTCCTGGAAAATTTTCCAAAGTCAAGTAAATATGAATTTCAAAAGTATTCTCAATAGATTTTTAAAAGTATTCCAAAGTCACGTAAAATTTTGAAAGTGATGATATATAAGCAAAATGATTTTACAGGATAGTATTTTGAAAGAGTAATTATTTAAGTTTTCAAAAGGATTTTAAAGGTGCAATGCATGAAAACATATAATTTTGAAAATGCTCAATAATTCTTTTAATTTGATCTCCCACTTAACTCGACCCAATCCTAGGAAGCTTGTTGACTACAAGCGATCTTCCTCTGAGTCTTAAGGTTTGATTCAAATTATACGAATTATCTAATAATTTCAAACTTGTTAGAAATATTTTCTTTTGATTTAGACTCCCCCTAAATTTGACACATCCTCTGAGTCTTTGTAGATCATTAAGTAGACCTTCCTTTGTGTCTTTAGGGTGGGTTTACTAAAATCAAAAGAATACTTTTGAATACTAGCATGGTAATATAATTTTAAAAAATTCAATTTGAAATGATGATAATTTTAAAGCATAAACCCCTTTTTCGAAAAACATTTTAAAATGATAATGATTTTTTTTTTGTAAAGCACAATTTTTGAAAAAAAATATAGTGATTATTTGAAAATATAGAAAAAAAATTTTAAGTCCAAAGAAAAATACATATCTAAGCCCGGACTGTAGACAAAAAGAAAATATCCTAAGTAATCCCTAGGGTGACTTTTTGCCATACATGAGTAAACTAATTTTCAAAAATGTTTGTATAATCGTAAAGGAAAGAAATAAATGTTATGAAATAAATTTCAGGTTAGTGAAAAAGAGACTTGATTTTAATTACAATGATTTGAAACATTGACTCTTAGTTAAAAAGTTAAACTTGATTTTTGTGAAAATGAAAATTTAGAGGGTTAAGTTTGTTCAATTGAATTAAATTTTAATTTTAAATTTGATTGAATTAAATTTAATTGATTTAATTAAATTTAATTGATTTAATTGAATTTAATTGATTTAATTAAGATTTAATTGAATTTAATTGATTTAATTAAAATTTAATTGAATTTAATTGATTTAATTAAGATTTAAATGAATTTAATTGATTTAATTAAGATTTAATTGAATTTAATTGATTTAATTAAGATTTAATTGAATTTAATTGATTTAATTAAGATTTAATTGAATTTAATTGATTTAATTAAGATTTAATTGAATTGAATTGGTTTAATTAAGATTTAATTGAATTGAATTGGTTTAATTAAGATTTAATTGAATTTAATTGATTTAATTAAGATTTAATTGAATTTAATTGATTTAATTAAGATTTAATTGATTTAATTAAGATTTAATTGAATTTAATTGATTTAATTAAGATTTAATTGAATTTAATTGTTTTAATTAAGATTTGATTGAATTTAATTGGTTTAATTAAGATTTGATTGAATTTAATTGGTTTAATTAAGATTTGATTGAATTTAATTGGTTAGGATTTAATTGAATTTAATTGGTTAGGATTTAATTGAATTTAATTGATTAGGATTTAATTGAATTTAATTGGTTAGGATTTAATTGAATTTAATTGATTAGGATTTAATTGAATTTAATTGATTAGGATTTAATTGAATTTAATTGGTTAGGATTTAATTGAATTTAATTGGTTTAATTAAGATTTAATTGAATTGGTTTAATTAAGATTTAATTGAATTGGTTTAATTAAGATTTGATTGAATTTAATTGGTTAGGATTTAATTGAATTTAATTGATTAGGATTGAATTTAATTGATTAATTAGGATTTAATTGAATTTAATTGATTAATTAGGATTTAATTGAATTTAATTGATTAGGATTTAATTGAATTTAATTGATTTAATTAGGATTTAATTGAATTGAATTTAGTTGGTTTAGTTGGACTCAACTTTTAGGTCCTAAGCATCTCACCCATTTCTAAGTGACAAAACAGGATATCCTTAACTGTTTTGTGAGATGCATTAATTTTGTCTTTAATTTTATGTTATCACTATGATTTGATTGAAGCTTGTGTTAGATTCGAGTTTAACAAATAATAATTTAAAAGTGAGTTTCGATAATTGGCTTCCAGGTCTTGGCGAGACACAGAGGTCTTCTTTGGCCTTAGCCTTATTGGATCAACAACCCTTTCCTAGACAAAGCCTTTTAAAGAAAGATCATTTTCAAATTATTGTTTGAGACGCTCTGGTCTAACTAGCTTAGGATTTGGAGAGGTAGCTTCGGCTAGTTCCACTGGACTAAAAAGACCAAATAAGGTACTCCTTACCCTACTTGATTCCTTAGTCAGGTTTCCCTAACGTACTATCATCAAACCTTGTCCTAATACTAGGTTGTTCAAGTTTCAATTTAATCATTTGTCCTTAATCTAACCAATCCTAAATCTAAGCAAACAAAAATACAAATAACAAGAACATATAGTTAAAGCAAACAATTATCTAAGTCACATCATAATTGAAATAATACTCGGGTTTCTTAAAGTCAGCAAGGATGGGAATTAAGTTTTCCAACATATTAGCCTTAAATAATTTCTATGAATTAATTTTGTTCTTTGAGGTAAATATTATATTTTTAAATATCGTAAATTTACCTTTTGATTCCCTGTTGGGAATCTCCCCCTTGATACTTGCCGTCTTTCCTTTTTGTGTCTTTAGCATCTTGTAGTGATCACGAGCTGATTGGACCGGTTTAGTTTGATCTCCTTCTTTGTTGTCAAATTCTGAGTCTGAGTTGGACTCAGGTACTGGTTGTGGCCTCTTATTTGGTGGTTCTCTTGGAGCCTTCCCTGCACTAGAAATTACACCTTCCTCGACCATTACAGTATCTGTTTTATTATTTAATTCTAATTTTGAAAATAATTTGAAATCAGTTACCGTCTCAATCAATTCATAGTCCGATTCTGTTTTGATTTCAACTTTAGATTCGGCTTCAGACTCTGAATCAGCTGTCTGTGCTTGAGCTTCTAAGATCTCAACATCGGAGCTCTCTTCGTGTAGATTGATTAGCTTTTCCCACATCTCTTTGGCACAATTGAAGGATCCGACCCGCTTCAGTTCTTCTTTGGTCAGGTCGCATAGTAGGATTGCAGTCGCCCTTGCATCTGTCTCGATCTTTCTCAGGGTTGGTTCGTCCAATTTTTCCCAAGTGATCGATGTTCCTTCTTCTGTGGGGAATGTAAACCCCGTTTGGATTATCAACCATAAATCCAAATTGGCCTTCAGATGGGATTCCATTAGACTTCTCTAGAAATTGAAGTTCTCGCCGGAGAATAACGGTGGACGGGCACTGTTCCACTCTTGGTTGGCCATTTAAGGATTTCTAAAATTACAAAAATAGAAAGAAAATCTTGTCCCAAGACTTAGTCTTGGATTAGTAGTGCGGGATCGAGAAAAATAGCCAAAAAAAATTGCACGAATTTCGAGGCAAAATAATAATAAAATAATAAAAACAATTTATGATAAATTTTTGAAAATGATAATTTTATCAATTCTGATTAATAATGAAAAAGTAAGATTTTAATGTTTGAGAAAAATTTTGCTCAAATTAAAGTAGCACGAATTTCGAGAAAAATATTTCAATAATAAAAAAAATTTATGACAAATTTTAAAAAATTGTTTGTTTTATCAATTCAGACTTATGGTGAAAATATGAAAATTCAAAATTGATAAAATTGTTTGTTTTATCAATTCAGACTTATTTTAAACACACCTACAGATATTATTTATGTGAAATAAAGATCGAGTGGTGTTGCACCACCTCGATTAAAGAAAAAGAAAAGAAATAAAATAAAAATTCGTAAATCTGAAAAACTTTCAAACTGGTGGTTGCACCATGTTTGAACTACCCCGCTCTAATACCACTTGTTGGATCGTGAAAACCGATAGAGTGGGGGGTGAATATCGATAATCGTTCAGATTTTAAAACTTAAGAGAAATTACACAGCGGAAGTTAAAAAGAAAAAACACAACACAGAGACACAGTCGATTTACTTGGTTCGGAGCCTGTGTCGACTCCTACTCCAAGGCCCACGGTCGTTGACCGTTTACTTTGGCCAATTCTATATACGCGCAGAACAGTTTACAATATTTGATTACAAATAGGTGCACTAAAATAGTAAGAATAAAACTTTCGATCTTCGTTACCGACGTTCGGAGAGGATTGACTTTTTCGGGACAGCGGGACGTTGTCGGCTCGAGTTGGAGTGTTTCCGGAGCAAGGCACGAGCATAGAAGATCTTTGAGGCGTTGAAAGAAGTGATGTCTTGAAGCCTTGGTAGAAGGCCCTTTATATAGGGCTTGGGGGCGCCCGGGATGTCGGGGGCGCCCCCCACGTGTCCTTTGATCCGCCAAAGTCTCGGTCGCGTCTGATCCTCTGGATCTGCTTTGACCGGGGCACCCGGGTCGCTTGGGGCGCCCGGATTGACCGGGTCAAACATTATCTCTTGGCTTCGAAGGCTTCTGGTTCGAGGTTTGCGCCTGGGGGCGCCCGAGACGCAGGGGGCGCCCGGGAGCAGCGGGGGCAGCCGGGAGCACGGGGGCGCCCCGCCCAGTAGCTGTCCGAACCCTTCTTTGCTTGAGTTGTTTTGTATGCACCCTGGGGGCACCCGGGACACTCCGGGCGCCCTGGTCAGCTATTGCCTCACTCCTTTGAGGCTCTCTGAGCTGCAGACACACGTTCCTTCGGTCCTGCATCCAGGGTTAGTCCAAAACACAATGTAGCAATAAAATATTTATTTATACAGCATTAGCTGTCTTGGTTCTGACTTTGGTCTCCCAAAATGGAGCCCTAGGTCGAACCGACGCCTACTGTTCCCTCGACGGGGAACGCGTCCTCACCTACTCCTCTCGGGAGAATTTACCTGATGCCAATCGTTCCTCTGGTTGGACTTTTGCCTGACGGTCCTTTGTCAGGTCTTGGATGCCGAGCTGCCCTTCGCTCGGTGCCTAGCATTCCTTTGCTAGGGCTTTAGTCCTAGACTGTCCTTCGCCTGACGCCTAGCATTCCTTCGCTAGGGCTTTGACCCTGGCATTCCTTCGCCAGTGCCTAGCAGTCCTTCGCTAGGCCTTTTTTGATGACTAGCAGCCCTTCGCTAGTTGCCTAGCAGTCCTTCGCTAGGGCTTTTTCTGCACACTCAGTGAACAACGTTAGATCTCAAACAAACTTAACTTTGAATCCTTTGCCAATATCAAAACAAGGTTCGATATGGTGCTTCCTGCACCAACAGTTTGAACAACCTACAAAGGATTCACCACTCCTTGCGAGGAGATGTATACCCAGGCCTATCGTCAGATTGATACTCAAAACCTCTGGCCAGAGTATATCATGTTTAGAGTGCGAGTCTCTTAAATACATGAGAGTAATTAGAAATCCAAAGGACGAGAAAGACACTACTTGGGCTAGGTGTTACGTAGTCAGTCTAGTGGGGACTGACACAAACAGACCATGTCCTGAACCAAGTGGGTATAAGGTGGTGAAGGGAATGGGGCACTATTCATTAGAGCTGCTAAAGGGTTTCAGAATTACTTCTGAGGTCAACCGTTGATCTTTCGATTAATTGGGGGTCATGATGTACTACTAGGAGCCACTCATGATCGTTCTATAATTAGTTGATTATAGACGGCCAACATAAATCGAAAGCCTATTTAGTCACATGCACTACGAGTAATCCGAGGGATTTAAAACGAGTTGAAAATTAGATTTTCCAATCAAGAGAAATAAGTCGAATTTGAGTTAATCAGAGGCGCAACGGAAACTTAAAATGGCTAAGTCTTTTGAAGGCTTATTGGGCGAATTAAATGAGTTTAATTCGCGATCGGTTCGGCTCGGTTTGGCCGGCCAAAGAGGGTGCCAAACCCCTTGGGCTGGCCGGCCACAAGAAGGGGAAGAAACCAATTTAATTGGTTTAATTAATAAAATAAATCTAGCGCGATTTGTTTTATAAATTATGGATAAATAAATTTGTATAAAGAAATTTATATAAATAAATTTATAGAAATTTATTATTTTTATGAAAATTAAAATGATCCATGGAATGGTTTATTTTAATTTTATAAAATCAATTATGAATTGATTTTTCCATAATAAGAATGTTTATAAATTTCTTATAAAATTTATTCCATAATAAAAGAGAGATGAATTAGTTTTATTATAAAGTTAGTTATAATAAAACTAGGCATAACGGAATAAGTCATAAGAAACTTTATAAGATAAATTTCTTATGATAACTAATTCCGTTAAATCCGTTATAAGAGAGACTTGGCAAGGGAGAGGCTACTATATAAAGGAACCAAAGGCAAGCCTTGAATGCCTAATCGATAGTGCGATCAAGAGATTTATTTCTCTCCCTCTCTCTCTTATTCTCTCTTCTCCTTTCCCTTAGGGCCGGCGCCCATCTTCCAAGCTAGGGCCGGCGCCCCTTCTCCAAGCTAGGGCCGGCGCAACCTCAACCTCCCTTGAGGTTGCCGTGAGTCACCATCACCAAGGAGAAGCCAACCAAGAAGAAGAAGAAGCGGATCACATCTCCTTACTTCCTGGAATTTGGATTGCGATTCTTGGTGGTTAGTTTCCTTTCTTCTTTCTTGATCTTCTAGTTGTGTCTTCGGAGAATCTAGTAGTTCTCGTCGGCACAAAACTCGTGGCTTTGCGAAGTCATCCCGAAGAGAACTCGGCGTGGACGCGAATAGAGGCGGAGCTTCCAAGGGACGCTACGGTTGGATCTCGTCCCTTACTTCGAGTTACGAGAGGTACTTAGTAAATTAGTTTACTTTTCCGCAAACTTTTAATTTATGATTATGTCAATACATCATAAGGTTGCATGCTAGATACGTGATTAAAATAATTTAGGAAATTATTTTATGCTAATTCTTCCGCTGCACATAAAAAATTTAAAATTTTACGAACCCGTATCCTTGTCGACATACACCCGGTCCCAACAGTGGTATCAGAGCCGGTTAGTGTTCGACTTAATCATATAATTGTTTTGCGGAAAACTTTGTCATAATCTAAATTTTGGAAAAAAATTTCAATTATGGAAACTTTCCAATTATAATAAATTTTAGAATTAGGAATTTCTAAGTTTGGAAATCCTCATGAAATTTCGCAAACTTGTGAAATTTTCTAGTTTCTAAAATTTTATAATAATTGTGAAAACTTCCCATCTTTGGAAACTTTCCAATTTTGGAAAATTTTCTTTTTTAGAAATTTTCTAATTTTGGAAATATGTAAGTTTTCTTTGTACCGGAAACTTACAATTATTCTGAAAACCTATTAAGGAATCTCGCAATTTTGGGCACTTTCTTTCAAGAAAGTCTAGACAAATTTATGGACAATTAATTGACAATTAAATTTGAATTGGTTTTTAAATTGACAACAAAATTCTTTATTTTGGATTGAGCCTCGGGGAGCCGTCCAATTTAAAGTTAGTTGTTGTAATTTAAATTTCCCAATTTTAATTGAAATTGTCATGTTTAATTTGGTTACGCTTCCGAAGCGGTCCAAATTGGATTTACGACAAATTACTTTTCTTTGGGTATCTGAGCCTCGGGGAGCCACCCTTAGAAAATAATTTGTTGTAATTAATTAAATCCATAAAATATGATTTAAGAGGTGATGCTCTTAAATATTGTTGTCTCCAAAATTAATTAGGAAAATGGTTTCCTATAGAGTTTCTTAAAAGAGATTTTCATGAAAATAATATGTCATTGAATTAAGGGAATTGTCTCTTAATTTAATAAGATTTGATTTAGAGAAATCAAAGTCTTAAACATATTATTTCTGAAATTGATTATGACAATTTAGGAAATTGTTTCCCAAAACAATTCCTTTAATAAAGTGTGAAATTAGAATTAGGAAATCCGGTTCCTAATTCAATTAATGAGACTTGATAAATTAAGTCACATACATACTTTATTAAGGAAATCGTTAGTCATGACATAATGTCATGAATGTGCTTAGAAAAGAAAAGATGAGACCCAAAACCCCTTACAAAATATTAAGGCTAACACCTTCCATTAATATGGTTAGAATCGGAGTTTTGTTTCTTGTTTGGGTTGATGGACACATCCATGCCCGGCTTGAACCTCAACATGTTCAAACCATGGAATTAGTTTATGAATAATATAGTTGGAGTCAGAGGTCAATCCTTAGTTTTGGTTGTTGGACACATCCAAGCCTGACTAAGCGGTTGAATGAGCTCCAACCATATTAAAACTATTTCTTGATTGATGGGTCGGCCTTAAGCTTGGAGCATCGATTTGTTGTGCCACAGCCAAGGTCGATGTAAAGAGAGGTGCAGTTGGGTGCTATGTATATTGTTACATACTTGTTAATGAGTTAACAACCCAATGATTTATGCAAACATTCAATTAGTTGATAGCATAAAGTGATAGTTACATATATGTGATATGTAATCGGTATAATTACCTACCTTCATAGCTAAGAAAAACTTGATGGCCACAACCATGGTTGCTCTTATCTATGGTTGGATATCAACCTATTTGGAGATGCTCCTACGATCTCCCGAATTGATAAAAAGGGTTATTCAATTTGAAAAATAAATAGGATTTTATTAATGTATATTGATACATTCTTTATCATTCTTCTCACATAATCTCAATTTGTATTTCTAGGTTAATCACTTGATCATGACTTCTCTGAATCTGCGTTCCATTTTGGACACCAATAAACTAACTGGGCCAAACTTCATGGACTGGCTTCGAAACCTGAGGATAGTCCTCAAGGCAGAGAAGCTTGCTTATGTCATTGAAGATCAACTTCCCAACCGTCCACCAGAGGGTGCAACTCAAGAACAGTTAGTGGCCTATCAGAAACATGTGACTGATTATGAACTTGCGAGTTGCATTATGCTAGCCTCTATGGTACCTGAGTTGCAAAAGCAGCATGAGCATATGGATGCTTATACCATCATCTTCCATCTTCATGAGTTGTTTGAAGAGCAGGCGAGATCCGAAAGGTTCGAAGTCTCCAGACTCCTCTTCACCACTAAGATGCAGGAAGGCACTTCTGC
This sequence comes from Boesenbergia rotunda, assembly GCA_024364735.1. Lineage (NCBI taxonomy): Eukaryota > Viridiplantae > Streptophyta > Magnoliopsida > Zingiberales > Zingiberaceae > Boesenbergia > Boesenbergia rotunda. The sequence continues at coordinate 23,302 of JAGFNQ010005222.1, read as the reverse complement.
CTCGCAGTTTGTGTTAAAGATGTTGGGGTACATTGAGCGACTGAGCACACTCGGTTTTGCAATGGATCATGAACTAAGTATTGACTTAATTCTGAATTGTTTGCCCAAAAGTTATTCACAATTTGTGATGAACTATCGGATGAACAAACTGGAAACTACCATTCCTGAGTTGCTCAACCTGCTGAAGACTGTAGAGCCTTCTGTAAAGTCGGATCAAAAGGCGGTACTGTTAGTTGGTTCCTCGAAGAATAAGAGGAAGGCCAAAGAACAGAATAAAGGAAAGAAGAAAAAGGCCAAAAAGTCTGAAAAGAAACCAAAAGGAACTTGCCATCATTGTGGCAAGGAGGGTCACTGGCGAAGAAATTGCAAGGTTTATCTTAAGTCCTTGAAGAATAAGGCATCCGATGCCCCATCCTCTTCAGGTATCTTCGTTATTGAATGTCACTCTATTTCCTCTAATACCTGGGTACTTGATACTGGGTGTAGCTCACATATATGTAATGACATACAGGGGCTAAGGAATAGAAGAAGACTCGTCAAGGGAGAAGCGGATTTGCGAGTTGGAAATGGAGCAAAGATTGCTGCTGTTGCCATCGGAACATATTTGCTAAAGCTCCCCACTGGACGTATCTTAATTGGATAATTGTTATTTTGTTCCTTCATTAATAAAGAACATTGTATCTATTTCATGTTTGAATGAAAAAGGTTATCATTTAACTTTTAGTAACAATTGTTGTTACATAACTTTAAATGACGTTCTTTATGGGAATGGAACTTTGTGCAATGGTATCTACACGTTAGTTTTATCCAGTGACATTTTCAATATCGAAGTTAGCAACAAACGTGCTCGAATAGATAATCGAATAGACTCCTACACTTGGCATTGCCGTCTTGGCCATGTAAGTAAGAAACGCATAACTGAATTACACCGATGTGGAATTTTAGAATCATTTGAACCCGGTTCATTTGATACATGCGAATCATGCTTAAAAGGCAAGATGACCAAATTACCCTTTTCTGAAAAAGGAAATCCAGTGGGAGAATTGCTTGGTCTAATACATACTGATGTATGTGGACCAATGTCAACTCTTGCACAAGGAGGCTATAGCTACTTCATCACCTTTATCGATGATCACTCACGATTCGGGTATGTGTTCTTGATGAAACACAAATCTGAAGCCTTTGAGAAATTCAAAGAGTTCAGAAATGAAGTAGAGAAACAGCTTGGCAAAAGTATTAAAATACTTCGATCCGATCGAGGTGGTGAATACTTAAGTCAAGAGTTTCAAGATTATCAAAGGGACAATGGGATATTGTCCCAATGGACTCCGCCGTATACACCACAGCATAATGGTGTATCTGAGAGGCGCAACCGAACCTTGATGGACATGGTTAGGTCGATGATGAATCATGCAACTCTTCCAAAATCCTTTTGGGGCTATGCACTAAAGACAGCTGTTTACTTGCTAAACAGAGTCCCGACCAAGGTAGTCTCTACTACTCCATATGAGATATGGAATAGTAAGAAACCCCACTTAACTCACCTTAAGATATGGGGTTGTCCGGCTTATGTGAAGCGGACTGTATCAGACAAATTGGATGCTAAGTCTGATAAATGTCTATTTATTGGTTACCCGAAGGAAACGAAGGGTTACCAATTCTATCATCCCTTGGAACAAAAGGTGTTTGTTTCAAGGCATGCTGTATTTCTGGAAAGAGAATTTCTTTTACAAGAAAACAGTGGCAGTGGCATTGAACTTGATGAAGTTCAAGAAACTCCAATAGACATTACAGAGACACCTAGTCTAGACCCACAACCAATACCTCATAATGATGAGCTATCAGTTGAACCTAAAACTACACCACCTCTTCGTAGATCTGATAGGACACGCAATATTCCAGAGAGATACGGATTTCTCATAAGTAAATCGAATGAAGTGTTACTCATAAGTGATGACGAACCTATCAGCTATGAAGATGTTCTGAAAAGTTCAGAAAGGGACAAATGGCTTGAAGCCATGAAGTCGAAAATGGATTCCATGTACGAAAATCAAGTATGGGACTTGGTTAACCCACCTGAAAGGATTAAGCCCATAGGGTGCAAGTGGGTTTTCAAGAAGAAAACCGACATGGAAGGTAATGTTGTTACCTTTAAAGCTAGATTAGTGGCAAAAGGATATCGTCAGAAGCAAGGAATTGATTATGACGAAACCTATTCGCCAGTAGCTATACTTAAATCCATTCGGATGCTCCTAGCCATAGCAGCTCATTATGATTATGAGATATGGCAAATGGATGTGAAAATAACTTTCCTTAATGGAAACCTGCTTGAGGATGTATACATGATACAACCTGAAGGTTTCACATCGGTTGATAAAACTAAAGTATGCAAACTTCGAAGATCCATATATGGATTGAAGCAAGCATCCAGGAGCTGGAATATCCGTTTTGATGAGACAATCAAAGAGTTTGATTTCTCACAAAATCCTGACGAACCTTGTGTGTACAAGAAGGTTAGTGGGAGTGCAGTCGTATTCCTAGTATTACATGTTGATGACATCTTACTTATAGGAAACGATATATCAGTCTTACAAACAGTTAAAATTTGGTTGTCCAAAACTTTCACCATGAAAGACCTGGGAGAAGCAACCTATATCCTTGGGATTAGAATCTATAGAGATAGATCAAAACGGTTGCTTGGTCTTTCGTAGTCTACATATATAGACCGAGTGCTAAAAAGGTTTAGCATGTCAGAATCCAAGAAAGGTTACCTTCCCATCAGGCATGGGATCAACCTTTCAAAGTCTATGTGTCCGCGCACAGAAGACGAGAGGATTTGCATGAATAAGATTCCTTATGCATCCGCGATAGGATCTATCATGTATGCCATGTTATGTATTAGGCCCGATGTATCGTATGCTTTGAGCGTCACAAGCAGATACCAGTCGGATCCAGGAATGGATCATTGGGCAGCTGTCAAGACAATCCTTAAGTACTTAAGAAGAACTAAGGATGTGTTCCTAATATATGGAGAAGGAGATATGGTAATACGTGGGTATACAGATGCCAATTTCCAGACAGATAAGGATGACTCCAAATCACAGTCTGGATACGTATTTACTTTGATTGGAGGCGCAGTAAGTTGAAAAAGTTCCAAACAAGACACCGTAGCGAATTCTACCACGGAAGCGGAATATATCGCAGCTTCGGAAGCAGCAAAGGAAGCAGTCTGGATCAAGAAGTTCGTCTCCGAACTTGGCGTGGTTCCAACCATTGATGAAGCAGTGCCGGTTTACTGCGACAACAATGGAGCTATTGCACAAGCAAAGGAACCAAGGTCTCATCAGCGATCCAAACATGTGCTTCGCCGCTATCATCTGATCAGAGAGATTATAAGTAGGAATGACATACAAATTGAGAAAATTCCCACTGAAAGGAATTTAGCGGATCCTTTAACTAAGGCCTTACCTCAGAGGAAGTTTGAGGGTCATGTTAGAGCCTGTGGTATTGGATACCGTAGCGATTGGCATTAGGCCAAGTGGGAGTTTGTTAGTGATATGAGAGAAGTGTCCTAAGGCAATCGCCTTATGATTGTAAACATTTATTTTAATAAATGATAATTCACTATTTGAGTATACATGTTTGTGTATTTGATTGGATCTTAAACTCATCTACTGAATGTCCGCAATACAACTCACAGCATAAGAGAATTTGTGATGAGATCACAACTAGTGATTATCTCTAAATGTGCAAATGTGAAGTATTGAAAATATCCCTAGTTGATAAATTGATAAAAACGGACACTATCAATTCTGTTGAGACTAGCATGGGTTATTCTCTAATCAGCTAATTCTCACTGGCTGGTGACATTGGGATGTCCGGAGATAAACATGGATGCTAGTTAAGAGAACTAGTTCATTGGAGTGACTAGCTGTAAGACTTCATATGGTTATCTATATAGATATGTCAATGAAGTTCTTACTGCAGCTTAAGTGCGATGTTCCTTTGACTTGCGGTGTTCAAGTCATCTTGGTCATGGAGACTTATACTTTAACATCTTAAGCAAGCATCTCCAAGGAGGTGTGGACCCAGGATGATTGGGTATAAGCCGAAGTGCCCGAAGATGTTTGAACAGCCTACAAAGGATTCACCACTCCTTGCGAGGAGATGTATACCCAGGCCTATCGTCGGATTGTTACTCAAAACCTCTGGCCAGAGTATCTCATGTTTAGAGTGCGAGTCTCTTAAATACATGAGAGTAATTAGAAATCTAAAGGACGAGAAAGACACTACTTGGGCTAGGTGTGACGTAGTCAGTCTAGTGGGGACTGACACAAACAGACCATGTCCTGAACCAAGTGGGTATAAGATGGTGAAGGGAATGAGGCACGATTCATTAGAGCTGCTGAAGGGTTTCAGAATTACTTCTGAGGTCAACCGTTGATCTTTCGATTAATTGGGGGTCATGATGTACTACTAGGTGCCACTCATGATCGTTCTATAATTAGTTGATTATAGACGGCCAACATAAATTGAAAGCCTATTTAGTCACACGCACTACGAGTAATCCGAGGGATTTAAAATGAGTTGAAAATTGGATTTTCCAATCAAGAGAAATAAGTTGAATCTGAGTTAATCAGAGGCGCAACGGAAACTTAAAATGGCTAAGTCTTTTGAAGGCTTATTGGGCGAATTAAATGAGTTTAATTCGCGATCGGTTCGGCTCGGTTTGGCCGGCCAAAGAGGGTGCCAAACCCCTTGGGGTTGGCCGGCCACAAGAAGGGGAAGAAACCAATTTAATTGGTTTAATTAATAAAATAAATCTAGCGCGATTTGTTTTATAAATTATGGATAAATAAATTTGTATAAAGAAATTTATATAAATAAATTTATAGAAATTTATTATTTTTATGGAAATTAAAATGATCCATGGAATGATTTATTTTAATTTTATAAAATCAATTATGAATTGATTTTTCCATAATAAGAAAGTTTATAAATTTCTTATAAAATTTATTCCATAATAAAAGAGAGATGAATTAGTTTTATTATAAAGTTAGTTATAATAAAACTAGGCATAACGGAATAAGTCATAAGAAACTTTATAAGATAAATTTCTTATGATAACTAATTCCGTTAAATCCGTTATAAGAGAGACTTGGCAAGGGAGAGACTATTATATAAAGGAACCAAAGGCAAGCCTTGAATGCCTAATCGATAGTGCGATCAAGAGATTTATTTCTCTCCCTCTCTCTCTTATTCTCTCTTCTCCTTTCCCTTAGGGCCGGCGCCCATCTTCCAAGCTAGGGCCGGCGCCCCTTCTCCAAGCTAGGGCCGGCGCAACCTCAACCTCCCTTGAGGTTTCCGTGAGTCACCATCACCAAGGAGAAGCCAACCAAGAAGAAGAAGAAGCGGATCACATCTCCTTACTTCCCGGAATTTGGATTGCGATTCTTGGTGGTTAGTTTCCTTTCTTCTTTCTTGATCTTCTAGTTGTGTCTTCAGAGAATCTAGTAGTTCTCGTCGGCACAAAACTCGTGGCTTTGCGAAGTCATCCCGAAGAGAACTCGGTGTGGACGCGAATAGAGGCGGAGCTTCCAAGGGACGCTACGGTTGGATCTCGTCCCTTACTTCGAGTTACGAGAGGTACTTAGTAAATAAGTTTACTTTTCCGCAAACTTTTAATTTATGATTATGTCAACACATCATAAGGTTGCATGCTAGATACGTGGTTAAAATAATTTAGGAAATTATTTTATGCTAATTCTTCCGCTGCACGTAAAAAATTTAAAATTTTACAAACCCGTATCCTTGTCGACATGCACCCGGTCCCAACAAAATTGCAGAAATTAAATAAACAAGCAATCATGCAATTTGAAAACAAGAATTGAAATTTATCTAACTATAAACATTGTTTTTAATTTGCCCCCCCCCCTGGACTAAAGCCACGATAATGGTTTGGCAAGATGTGAATCTTGTCCTTGGGGATCCAATACTGATTTGATCCAGTTTGTTTGTTCAGGCACAGTTTGGGTACCCATGCTTGAACTTTAGGTTTGAACTGGTTCAGTACAGCATAGTAGGATCTTTGTCTAGATTTGGTTCTATAGCCTAGTCCGGATCGTTTTAGAATCGACTTTTGTTTTTCAAGAATCATTTCAAGACCCTTGGAACCAGAAGTGAACCATTCTAACGCTGATCTAAGGTCCTTGACTTGAGTTTTCAAGGAGGAGTTCTCTTTCTCAAGTTTTTCATCTTGAGTAGAGGTTCCTTCTTGAACCTTCTCAGTTAAGGATCTAGAGTCAGCTCTCTCTTTCAGGAGTTTTACTTCCTGTCGAAGAGATTCGACTCGGAGTTTAGCTTTCGCCAAATCTCGAGAAAGATAGGAAATTAATTCATTTAACTAATTTCTTGAAAAACCACTTACAGTTATTTCGTTGTCCTCTGAGAATGTAAGTTTGCCGTCATCCGGCTCCGACTCCGACTCGGTCTCGATTTCTTCTGAGGCGGTTAGTGCGAGCAGGTTCGACTGTGGGACCTCTTCTTCTTCGGAGGAGGAGGACTCGTCCCACGTTGCCTGAAGTGCCTTCTTCTTTCTTGTCTTTTTTGTTTCCTTCAGGTTGGGGCATTCAGTCTTGTAGTGGCCCTATTTCTTGCACTTGTAACAGGTCACGTTGGGTTTGTTCTTTTCATTTGAGGGTTCAGCTTGTTCTTCCTTTCTTCGGCTGGCTTTTCTTCTGTTGGTCTGGTTTTTTAGCTCTTTGTAGTAGTCCCGGGCTAGCCGAACCAACTTAGGTCGATTTCCCTCGCTGTCTTCTGAGTCTGAATCTGAATCAGACTTGGGTACATGTTGAGGCTTCTTCTTGGTTGTCTTTCCAGCTTTACCTGCAATAAAGCAATGCCTTTCTCGGCCAGATTGTAGTTAGTCTGCTCATGCAATTCTAATTCAGAAAATAGTTCATCTAACTTAATTTTTGAAAGATCCCTTGAAACATTGTACGCATCTACCATAGATGCCCACAAGGTGTTTCTTGGGAAAGCGTTGAGAGTGTACCTTATCAGATCACGGTTTTCTACCTTGGGACCGATTGTGTGTAGTCCGTTCATTAACTCCTAGATTCTGGCGTGGAGCTGAGCTGCTGTTTCGTTGTTGTTCATCTTGATCGTGTACAACTTGTTCAGGAGGAGATCTCTCTTGCTGATTCGAGTATATGATGTTCCTTCGTGCAGCTCGATCAGCTTACCCCACAGCTCTTTTGCACTGTTGAATGGCCTACCCAATTCAACTCTTCCTTTGTCAGGCCGCATTGAAGTGTCTGGGTTGCTTTTGCATCAGCTTCGATTTTTCTTTTCAGAGCGGTGTCCCACTCAGCGTAAGACTGTGGCACTCCTTCAGCATTCTTTGGAATCTCCAATCCAGACTGGATGATTATCCACTTGTCCACCTGAGTTTTCAGGTGGACCTCTATTCGACTTTTCCAGTAGGAGAAGTCCTCCCCACTGAAAAGTGGTGGTCTAGCTGTGCTGAATCCTTCTTGCATGGTCATTTATCTGAAAATAAGAGTAAAAAAAAGAAATATCCCAAGACTTGGTCTTGGATTAGTAGTGCGGGAAGAATAAAATATTTATCGAGGGGTGTTGCACCAACCTCGATTAACGATGAAAATTCGAAAAATTTAAAAAGAAATCTGAAAAACCTCTCAAATAGGTGGTTGCACCAAATTTGAGCTTCCCCACTCTGATACCACTTGTTGGAACGAGAATAACGATAGAGGGGGGGGGTGAATATCGTAAAACGTTTTGGATTAAGAAAAGAGCAAATACGCAGCGGAATAAACAAAACACTACACAAAGTCTCAAGTGGTTTTACTTGGTTCGGAGTCGCAGTCGACTCCTACTCCAAGGCCCACGGTCCTTGACTGTTTACTGCGGGCAATACTATAAATGCGCAAGTTCTTACAAGAAGTTATATAGTAATAGTGTAGTAAGAATACAATCAAAAACTAACTCTTCGTTACCGACGCCCGGTGTAAATCGTTCTTCGGTGCGTAGGGTCGTCGTCGGCGCTAGAACCTCAAGATCAGAAATTTCTGGAGCAAAGCGCTTGAGCGAAGAGTACTGAGGCGTTGGAAAACTGTGTTGAGAAGCCATGGGGGTCGAGTCCTTTATATAGTGAGTCTGGGGGCGCCCGGGACGTTTGGGGCGCACTCCACGTGTCTCACGATCCGGCAACCTCTCGGTCAGCCCTTATCCCTCAAGGATCGGGCTTGAGGTTTGACGGGGGCGCCCGGGAAGCAGGGGCGCCTGGGTTGACTCGGTCCGCTGGCTTCTCGCTGGCTTGACTCTATCCGCTTCGTTGGCTTGAGCCCGGGGCGCCCAAGGCATCCGGGGCACCTGGGAGCACAGGGGCGCCCGGGAGCATGGGGGCGCCCCCCTAGTGAGCTTCTGAAGCGTTTTCTTGCTTAACTTGTTTTGACTTGACCTTGGGGGAGCTCAGGACACTAGGGGCGCCTTGCCCAGCTGCTTGCCCCTCTCCTTTGGGGCGTTCTGAGCTGCAATAACATATTCCTTCGGTCCTGCATCCAAGGTTAGTCCAAAACAACACAAAGCAATAAAATATTAGGTTTATACAACCTTAGCTGTCTTGGTTCTAACTTTGGGTCTCCAAAATGGAACCCTAGGTCGAACCGACACCTACTGTTCCCTCGACGGGGAACGCGTCCTCACCTACTCATCTCAGGAGAATTTACCTGTCACCAACCGGCTCCTCCGGTTGGACTTTTGCCCAGCTGTCCTTCGCCAGGTGCCCAGCTGTACTTCGCCAGGTCTTCGTTACCAAGCAATCCTTCGCCTGGTGCCTAGCAGTCCTTCGCTAGGTCTTTATCTCCTAGCAGTCCTTCGCTAGGTGCCCAGCAGTCCTTCGCCAGGTCTTCGGTTCCAAGCAGTCCTTCGCCTGGTGCCTAGCAGTCCTTCGCTAGGTCTTCAATTCCTAGCAGCCCTTCGCTAGGTGCCCAGCAGTCCGTCGCCAGGACTTAGGGTTTCAGTGCCTAGCAATCCTTCGCTAGGTGCCTAGCAGTCCTTTGCTAGGACTTCAATCTGCACACTCAAGTGGCATGTTAGATAAACATAACATCTTAACTTTTTGAACCCTTTGCCATTTATCAAAACACAGGTTCGACTTGGGTGTTGTCTGCACCAACAATGTTTTGATCTAGTTTCTATTATCTTGCAATTAATTCCCTGCAATTAGTTTTCTGCAATTAGTTCCTATAATTAGTTCTTAAATTTCAATTCCATCGTTTGAATTTAATTGCTCAGTTGTCAAATAGATTAAGTATAGTTCTTGCAATTTCCGAATTCGTTCTATGCTTTAGTTAAGTTCATTCTATTCTGTCTCGAATTGTTATTTCATTCCTTATTGCAAAACCCCCCATTTTACTAGAAAACCCAAAATATCAAATGACAACTTTCAAGCTTCAATTAAACAGTCTTAACTAGTCCTTGGAAAAATACAACTTGAGGCCCCTGTACTACATTTCAATTTTGTGAGATTAAGAGTTTTCAATTTATAAATATCTAAATTTGAGGCTCATTTGTGACACTTGATATTGGGCAGCTATCAAATTTTTGGCGTCGTTGCCAGGGAAAATACTAGTTGAGTTTGTTTGATTCGAGCTTGTATTTATTTTCATAATTTCATATTCTTTGATTTTATTTCAGTTGCTTTATCTTTCTATATACATTTGCTGCCATTTTTTGTTTGGTTGATGGCCAGGACTGTAGATGATGATATTGTGGACTTTGATATTGAGATAGAGAGAACATTCAAAGCTAGGAGAAATTAAGGAAGAGTTTCAGAAGCTATTGAAAAATATTCCTACTCATTCAAGCAGTCCATGGAAGATGTAACGCCCGCTTTTTCTTTTTTTTTTTTCATAAAGCGGCGTTACGTTAACATACATACTTAGGGCATATAGACATCATAATGCAGCGGAAACCTTTAAACTTACACCTACATGCACTTACTACCATTCCTAGCATCATAACATGGGAACTTGACGTATTAACTTTATACTTAGCATCATATCATACTTAGCATCATGCCATATTTTAGCATCATGTCATACTTAGCATCATGTCATACTTTAGCATCATGTCATAGAGTCATATTCAAGTACTTAATAGTAAAGGTAAAGTTCTATCATAAGACCAGCAAACATATGGTCTCTTGGCCAAGTCACCATCACACACATTCTTTGACGCCCTCCTGCTGCTTCCTTACTGTCCCCTTGCGTGATCTGCGGTATAAGGAAAATAAGACTATAAGCACATAGGCTTAGTAAGACTCTTTCCTACTCACTAAAACCATTTATCAATTATCATGAGCATATGAAACATTAGCATACTTAGTGCTTTACTTAGAACATAAGCCTTATCATCACATAGCATACTTTCATCGTGACATAGCCATAGCTTCATCACATTCATAGCATGACATAAACATAACCATAAGACATTCATGGCATAGCATAATACTTGACATAGACATCAACATCATAAACATTCATAGCATGACATAATACTTGGCATAGACATAACATAATAAACATAACCTCACAACCATTCTTAGCATGAACCTAAATAAAATCATGGCATTCTATCTTAGCACAAACCTACTTAAATCATGGCTTCAAAATTAACATGGGCGTAAATAAGATCATGGCATTCTAACTTAGCATAAACATAATTAAATCATGGCACCCTAACTAGCATGAATATAAATAAAATCATGGCAATCTCACTTAACATAAACATAATTAAATCATGGTATCCTAAACTAGCAAAATATCATGGCATTCTAACTTACCATAAACATAAATAAAATCATGGCATTCTAACTTAGCATAACATAATTAAATCATGGCATAAACATAAATGAATCATGGCATAAACATAATTACATCATGGCATAAACATAAATAAATCATGGCATAAATTTAATTACATCATGGCATAAACATAAATAAATCATGACATAAACATAATTACATCATGGCATAAACATAAATAAATCATGGCATAAACATAATTACATCATGGCATAAACATAAATAAATCATGGCATAACCATACCTTCATAAACATACCTTTCATAAACATACTTTTCATAACATAATGCATAACATGGATGGATGCATGTGGCAAATGCATATATATATATAAGGATGCTTAATCTTTAAAAACATACTTTTAAATGCTTAAACATATTCATCATATCATTGGGGCCCTGGCTTGTACCACATACATACATCATAAGCGCGCATCCCTAAGTAAATACGAGGTAGCTAGCCTCGACCTACTAGGGTAAGGACAGCATAGTCGGTAGTCCCCGAACCGAGGCGTTCTTAAGGTGCCCATCCCTGTTGCACAGCTTCGGTAGTGCCAGAACCGTGGACAGCATAGTCGGTAGTCCAGAACCGGGGCGTTCTTAAGGTGCCCATCCCTTGGACCCATACTTCGGTCCGGTATAAGCCCATTCATAAAATAAAATACTTTACATGCTTCATCATTCATGAGACATTCATGGCATACTTAACATAGCATACTTGTTACGGCTCGGCCCGTCTACCGGCCCATTTACCGGTCCTTTCGACCATCGTACCGTCAACCATCGACCGTGCCGTTTAGCATATTTATGCCTTAAAGACATAAACATCATTTTTCATTCATCATACTTGTCATTCATCATCATTCATTCATCATACTTGTCATTCATCATCATTCATTCATCATACATAACATCATCATTATGCCCTAAAGGCATGTACTTTAACCTCATTCATAAAACATGGCATACTTACATCTTATTCATAAAACATGGCATATCCTTCATAAACATGGCATATCATTCATAAACATGACATATCATTCATAAACATGGCATATCATTCATAAACATGACATATCATTCATCATTCATGGCATATCATTCATCATCATAAGACATGGCATACTTACATATTATTCACAAATCATGGTACATGTCTAAACATCTATGACTTATCCTATAATTCATGACATACAAACTAAAGGTTTGGTTAACATAGAACTTCTTCCATCTTACTTAAACATATATCTTGGTAACTCATACACATATATTAGGCCATAGGAACCCCTTTGGTTCCCTACTTAAGCCCAACCCTTTAACCCTAAACTTGCTCTCGACTGAAACTTCAAGGCCATGGGGGTATGGAAAAATTCCATTAAAACCCCAAATCAATTGCTTAAACATCAACCATACCTTACCATAGGGCCATTGGGGCCCTTACTTAAAATAAGTCCTAACTTCCCACCCTATTAGGGTACTTGGACGAAACCTATAGGGTCTCAAAGCTATGTGAAACATTCACATAAACACCCTCCATCTCTCTTATATCATGTTAATACATCAAACACATGCTTGGGGTTTTAGACCCAACTCCACCCATGAGGTCTTGTTGTTGGCCGAAACCCTAGGGTATCCTAGGGTGCCCCAAAAATTCCTAAAAATTATATTTAATTCCTAAACCTCATAAGAGAACATTATACAACATTATCAAGATTTTTAGCATCATTTTTGAACCCTAAACCATGGTGGCCGAAACCCATAGGGTCTCTAGGGTGTTGATTTGTTTCTTTCATGTTGGCCGAAACCCTAGGGTGTCCTAGGGTACTCCAAAAATTCCCAGAAATTATACTTAACCTCTAAACATCATAAGGGAACATTAAATAACATTATAAATATTTTTGGCATGATTATAGACTTTAAAATCATGGTGGCCGAAACCCTCAATCCTAGGGGTCTTGGTTTTGCTTCTTTCATGTTGGCCGAAACCTTAAGGTGTCTTATGGTACTCCAAAAATTCCCAAAAATTATACTTAACCTCTAAACATCATCAGGGAACATTAAATAGCATTATAAAGATTTTTAGAATATTTATAGACCTATAAATCATGGTGGCCGAAACCCTCAATCCTAGGGGTCTTGGTTTTGCTTCTTCCATGTTGGCCGAAACCTTAAGGTGTCTTAGGGTACTCCAAAAATTCCCAAAAATTATACTTAACCTCTAAAAATCATCAGGGAACATTGAATATCATTATAAAGATTTTTAGCATATTTATAGACCTATAAATCATGGTGTCTGAACCCCTTAAACTTAGGGTTCTTAGTTTGGTTTCTTTCATGTTGTCCGAAACCTTAAGGTGTCTTAGGGTACTCCAAAAATTCCCAAAAATTATACTTACCCTCTAAACATCATCAGGGGACATTTAATAGCATTATACAGATTTTTATCATATTTATATACCTAAAAATCAAGGTGGCCGAAACCCTTAAACATGAGGGTCTTGGTTTTCTTTCCTTCCAACCTCTAATTCGAAAACCAACCACTATATCATACTAAAAATCATAAAAATCAGAAGGAACTATTATACCACAGGTGAGGGAGTCTTACCTTGGGGTTTCTAAATTTTTAGACCTTGGATGGAGAGAAGGAAGAAGACTTGATGTCTCTTGACCACACCTAGTCCTTGGATCCTTGTAAGAACTTTAGATCTTGGGTGATGGAGCCTTGGTGGAAGCTTTTCCAAGGGAGAACTCTTCCTTAGAGTTTCGGCTAGAATGAGGAGGGAGGAGGGGAGCAAATGCACTTGATGATGAAGAGAAGTAACCCCCCAAACCCCCTCTTTATAGCTCCTTTAAAGAGGCAAATGAAGAGTCTCTCCATGACCCTTCATCTCCTTCTACTTCTTAACCACCCTCTACTTCATTTACTCATAAGAATTCCTTGCTAGATGAGTTGGTTAAAGCATTCATGGTTGTACAAGAGGTCCAAGGTTCAATCCTTGGCCCATGCACCTTTATTTTTATTTTATTTTTATTTTATTTAAACCCCTTTTTCTTATTTTTGAAAATTCCCCTTTATTTCGAAAATTCCCCTAAAATCCCCCATAATTATGCTAATATTCCTAAATAAAATTCTTTTATATTTATATAAAATTCACCTAATTAATACCTATTTTTGGAGCCCATTTAAAGCTCATTGGTACTTAGTTTTCTCAATTTAAATGAGAAAACATGGATTTTCTAGGCCAAAGTTCTCCTTAATATTTCTAGGTCCCTTGGAAAATTATTTAAACATGCTTAATATTTTAATAAAATATTAAGAGAATTTTCCGGGTCGTTACAGAAGAACATCAGTATTTTCAGAATTTCCAGCAGCATTTTCAGAACCTTCAGCAAACCTATTCACAATTTCAGCAAAACCAACCTTGGAATCAGCCAGAACAGTAGTTTTAGCAAAATTTCCAGAATTTTCAACAACCTTTTCTTTAGCAACTATTTCATCAAAACCAGCAAGTTTATCAAGATTTTCAATAACAATTTCTCTAGGTGGTCTTTGGTTATGCGGGCTTGGAAAAAAAAGAAATAATAAAAGGAAGAGAAAGCAAAAAGAAGAGGAGGTGCCAAGGATTGAACCTTGGACCTCAAAGGAAAGCAAAGCCTTAAGAATATTCATGTAACCAATTCACCTAGCAAGGGAGTGCTATTAGAAGAGGATGAGAAATTGTAGATAAGTGGGAAAGAAGATGAAGAGACACAAAAAAAAAATTGAAGAGACACCATTAGAGAGGTGCTTGCCTCTTTACTCACCATAAAAGGCCATGAAGAGGAGGAAATGCCTAAAGCATTTCGGCCAAGAAACCCCCCGCCCCATTTCTCTCCACTAAACTCTTCCCCTTCCTCCTCTTCCTCACCGAAATCCTTGTGGCCCTTGCTACCATTTTCAAGTCATTCACCTCCTAAAGAAAACCGGACCAAAAGAAGAGAAGAACAAGAGGAGTGCTAAAGTTTAAGAGGTCTTTTCTTCTCCAAAATTTGGAGATCTTTTGGGAACATAAGCACAAGTGGTAAGACTCCCTCACCTGAAACATAATGGCTTTTTATGTGTTTTTATGATTTTTATGTTTTCTTGTGATGTTGGGTGAAAGAGAATGGAAGAAAACCTTGAGGGATGTTTCAGCCATAAAGGGGTACCCCCTTTTCTATGTCCAAAAACTTAAAGGAAGAGTTCATGAAATTGTTACTACCTTTTTGGTAATGAATATATGATGGATACATGGTGTTTGAATGCCCTCCATGATGTAAAGGACTTGGAAGAATTCGGCCAAGTCATGAAATGGATAAATGTTGATGCATGAAGTGGGCTATTGTTCTAATGATTGTTTCCATACTATATAAATGTTTTAGGCCAAGAAATTTTTTGGAATCTATGCTAAGGGACCCCTGTAACATTCGGCCAAGGGACCTTAAATTATGCCTTAAAACAGATTTTTATAGACCTTCATGAAGTTATAGTTAAATCAAGTGATATGCATGTGATTGGGTGTTTTATTTCATGATGGAAATAATTTATACCTTAGGGTCAGTACCTTATCTAAGTTGTTTGAGCCTAGACTCATGCTCCATTCTATGTATTGATGTTTAGAAAAATGTTACATGTACCCATATGCATGATAATCCAAGTAGCTCTAGATCATACACCTAAACTAGTGTTTGGTGAAGTACAAACTACTTTTGCACTTGTCAATGAATTCTTATGAAAACTATGCTTTTATTCCCATGTTATGTGAATGATTATGCTATGAAATCTCTACTGTGAGTTTTGACAAATTACAAGAATAAGGGTTAAGAATAGGCTCGAGTACAAAGCATGTCCCTAAACTAGTGTTTAATGAAGCCTAGACTACCTTTATTGTATATGACCTTAATGGTAAAATATGATTTTGTTTACATGTTATATGAACTATTATACCATGTTTTACATACTGTGAATATCGAAAAATTACAAGGGTAAGGGTTAAGAATATGTGCAAGTACGATTCATACACCCAAACTAAGGTTTGGTTTGATTAATCTACTCTGGTACATGCTAATGATCTCTCATGTAAATTATGTTTTATTTCCATGATTGGATGACTTTCATGCCATGTTATCTAGCTGTGAATTTCGGAGAAATAGTAGGATAAGGGTTAAAAATAAGCTTAAGCACAAAACATGCACCTAAACTAGTGTCCAATGAAGCCTAGACTACCCTTGCGCTTGTATATGATTCCATGTGTAACGTATGTTTTTATTTCCTTGATTATATGACTTTTATACTATGTTATCCATGCTGTGAATTTTGGCCAATTACTAGAATAAAGGCTAAGAATAAGTTCTAGTACAATTCATGCACCTAAACTAGTGTTTAGTGAAGTATAAACTACTAGTGTACTTGTAAATGACCTCTTATGTAATGTATGCCTTCATTCCAATTCTATGTGGGTTTTATGCTATGATATCCTTGCTATGAAGTTTCGGCCGACATGTATTAAGATGAGAAAAGAAAGATTAAACTAACATATTGCCTTGATTAAGACAAGCATATTATATGTATGATGTATTGATGAAACTAGCATGATGGTTGCTCCACTTACATGTGTTAAAAGAAAGGTCCTTCCATGTCTTGCTATTTATGCTAATGATTATGCCATGAAAGTATGCCTATGTTTATGAATGATTGAATGCCTATAGTACGTGCAATATGAAAGAAAGAAAGAAAAAGAAAGAATGCATGTTCTATATATGAAAGTATGCTTATGATTATGAATGATTGAATGCCTATAGTACATGCAATATGAAAGAAAGAAAGAAAGAAAGGAATGCATGTTCTATATGAAAGAAAGAAAGAAAAGAAAAGAATGCATGTATGTATTTTACTTTAAAGATTGGCTTGTACCGGATCTTGAAAAGATCCACGGTTCCGGACTACCGATGATGCTGTCCCTAGGCTGAAAGATAGTAAGCCTAGAATGTAGTCCCCTGTAGGTCGGGATTAGCTACCTCGCATCCTACATAGGGGTATGCATGCAAAAGAAAGAATTGGTACAAAGCCGGAGACCCCAAAGAAAATGATGTATATGATTTTAAAGTATTATTTACTATGTTTTCTAAAGAGCATCCTAATGTTTTGAAATGCACATGTTCTATGTTTATATGTCTTCATGTATCTTATGTGCCTTATGAATTTTATGCTATCCATGAAATGTTATATGTTTTAAAATGCATGCGACGTACAGATTTAGTGAGTAGGAAAGAGCTTAATAAGTTTTATATTTATAGTTTGTTTGCTTATGTTGCAGACCAACATAGAAATTTCTGAGGAATGGGCAGCTGCATGAAGGGCTAATGTGTGTGGTGGTGACTTGACTGATCGATCCACTTTAGTGCCATCTATAGACTTAGTTCTTATTTCTAATAAGACATATGTTGCTACTTTATGCATGATACTAAGTATGGATGCTATTAGATGTTATTACTTCCTTATCATTGCACATGCTTTTAGTTATGTTTCATTTCCGATGCAATGTTAGATTCGTACGCAATGATATAAGTAGTAAGTAAGAAAAAAAAGGGTTAAAGGTAACGCGCTGACTAACGGTAAGAGGTGGGCATTACAGCTTGGTATCAGAGCAGTTTATCATCTCACTAGACACACATCAAGCTTACCTCTTGCCGCTTCCAAGTAAGAAATTCTATACTTACCTTATTTCATGTTTATATTGATAACTGAATTATGCAAGTATGATGCGTGATATGTATGATGGAAGCATGATTTTACCTTGGATAAAACTAGGAAGATACCTTATGATGGCAATGATTTAAAATGATATGTATAACGGAAGCATGATCTTACCTTGGATAAAACTAGGAAGATACCTTTTCATGCCTTGTAATAACAATGATTTAAGATGTATATGAATGGAAATAACAGTAATCTTATACTAGCTTATGTATTATTTCGTGTAGATAACATGGCTAGAAGAAGTACCAGAACAAACGAAACTGCACCCCCGCCTGACCTGACGCACATAGTCGCAGAACTCCAGCGTCAGATCACCGAACAACAGCATACCATCAACACCCTGAAGACTCAACAGGGAAATGCTGCTACTCCACCACCAAACCAGCCCGTGATAACAGTTACACCCCAGCTACGCCAGCACCCTCGACAAGCCCTGCCACCGGAATGCGACCGGAAGCCTATTTAATCCAGTGGCAGAGGCTGAGGCCGGAACCTTCTCAGGTGCTTGCGAGCCATGGGATGCGCAGGCCTGGTTCAAGACGGTGGAGAGTACTATGGAGCTGCTGGATTGGCCGGAGCACGAGAAGATAAAATGTGCATCATTCTGCCTCTCTGGCGATGCCAGAATGTGGTGGGAAAGGGTCAAGGCCAAGAGACCCGTGAACCTGATGAAGTGGACAGACTTCGAGACGGAATTTTTCGAGGAGTTCTTCCACCTGCAGGTCACCAACAAACATTATGTGTAACGCCCGACCTTATATCTACCCTAAAGGCGGGGTTACGGGTCCATACATTCATATCATCCAATCATGTTAAAGATGTATATCCAAACAAAACAGTCACAATACATGAACTAGTAATAAGCATGCTTATTGAAACTAATTTACCAAGCAAGGTTTTCCTTTCATTTCTTTTATATCTACATGCATTTACAACCTAATATGAAAATCATTTAACACACTATAGCATGAAGTCTCAAGTAATCACATAGCAAGAGTTATCTAGTCTTAGACACATGCAAAAGAAGCATATACAAAAGAAGCATTCATAAGCAACCGAAATAGTAAACATCTAGCATTTTACTGAGCATGCATACTATAGGAATTAGACATTAATAGTAGTATTAGCTAACATGGCTTAGGTTCATATCTCTAACAGTAGAGTAGTCACAATCATCATATATCAGAGTATAGTAATACAATTTCAATCTTTTATAGGAAGCAGTTAGATTCTAGACAAAACAAGGTAGATAGAATCTTTCGTTCTTTCCCGAGCCATCACCACACACATCCTCCAGCCTTCCCTCTGCCTCTTCCTTTAGTTCGAGTATTTCTTACCGCTATCTGCAGCATAAGAAACAACATGAACTAGTAAGCAAAACATGCTTAGTAAGAATCCGGGCCTACTCGCAAAACCATATCGATACATCATATCATGTACTCAGTAATCAAAATAGAACAAGATTATCAGCATTATAAGCATCTCATCAAGCATCATAAACATCACATCAATATCTCTAAGTACTTTACGAACAAGATTATCTCACAATGAGAAAACAATATGTTTTTCAAAAGGTTCCATAATGGTAAGTACTTGAAAATATCATATCATCATCCAGGGCCCAGTTGTAGTACCACATCATGCGCGTTCCCTAATAAATTGGGGTAGCGAGCCACCAATCTAATTAGAGCAGGACCCTTCCGTCCTACCAATGCCATGACCTTAACATGCTCATTGGATTTGTTTAACGACCCCCTTCCGAGTCGGGTACACAACTTTCCAAAGTAAAGTAATTTATCATGCAATTACTCATATATGTATATGCCTAAAGGTACTCTTAATCTCTTCTCAAAGGGACACACCACACATTCGGGTGCTCTTGATCCCTTAGGGACACACCACGCATTCGGGTGCTCTTGATCCCAGTTTTAATAGAGTAACCCTTTTTAGGCATATTATCAAACACATCATGTTCATATCATCAAGGTGCCCCATGGGCTATAAGACATGCTTTTATACCTAACAAGATAGGTCACATAAATTATACACACATCACATATGTAGTAGCATGCTTCATGTTAACAATTGACCATGGTTTATACTTCAAATTGAGGTTAGATTCCACTAACCCTAACTTACAAGGGTGGCCGAATGGTGTAACATGACTAGGCTAGGTTTTTGACATCCAACCTTCACACAAACATTCACACAAACATGTTATCTACACCACTAATCATGGGAACATATTAGGATATCAAGCAACACAAAAACTCTAGCCATTCTTCTCTTGGCCGAAACCTTGTAGGGTACCAAACCCTAATTTTTGTCCTTCCAAAAATTTGGAAATATCGCATATGAGTATAAAGTCCCTAGGGGTACTAGCATATATCAAAGCTTGATCAAAAATCCCCTTCTTGGACCTCCAAGCATAGGTGGCCGAAACCTTGTGGACACCAAACCCTAGTTTTTGTCTTCTCAAAAATTTGGAAAACAACATACATCCATACCCTAAGTTCTTAGGGATATCCTCATGTATCAAGAAGCAACCAAAACCCATTTCATGGTGGTGGCCGAATGGTTACAAGGGAAGAAGGTTCCCTTTTCAACAACAACAACAAGAAAAACATACTAATCAAACGAAACGATTACACTGCAGGCGAGAGGATACTTACATCCTAGCGCTGGAAATTTCTTTAAACCGTAGGGTACCCTACACTTGGAGGGTATGTGAAGATCCTCTTTTCTTCCAACTTTTCTCTAAGAGTTCCTTGGTCTTGGTAGAGGCAAAGACACTTGGCTTTCCTCCTTGTAGTTGCCCTAGGGTTAGAACCCTTGGATGAGGGTTTTCGAAAATGGAAGAAGAGAAGAAGGGATGGTGGTTTCGGTGGGGGAAGGAAGAAGAAGAAGAAAAAAAAGGAAGTTACTCCAACTTCCCTATTTATACTTTCTCATGAAAAGACATGTCTCTTCACTCTTACCCACTTAACAAGCATGTTCCTTATTCTCTCAACAAGAAACAATGCTTGGTGTAGTGGTTAAGACATGGAGAGTGCAACTAGGAGGTTCAAGGTTCAATCCTTGCTCCCTCCTTTTTATCACCTTTTGCACTAATCCATATCAAAGCCCATTAAGCCAAGTCCATCATGAAATTTCATAATATTTCATGTTTATGAATTCATAATATTTCCTAATATTTTTCCTGAATTCATAACATTATTTACATAATATTTTATAAATATTATTCACATAACATTTCATGATAATTATATTTCATGCATTTATGACATTTCATAGCATGTGATTGCATGAAATTTATATCATTTCCTTATAATCATTTTCATACATTGTCATGATTTTACATTGACAAATTTGGGGTGTTACAATCCTCCCTCTCTTATAGAAAGTTCGTCCCGAACTTTAAACAATTCCCCAGGTATTCAAATTGTAAAAATTGGGGTGTTACAATCCTACACACTTATAAAAAGTTCGTCCCGAACTTTAAAATAGTTCCGGATACTTTGATCGCATCGTATCTTCCTGTTCCCAGGTGGCTTCTTCGAACTGCTGTTCCGCCACAGAACTTTCACTAAGGGTATTTCCTTGTTCCTTAGCCTTTTAACTTCCCGATCGAGGATCTGGATCGGCGGCGTTCAGAACTAAGGCTCTCCTGTTCTTGCACTGGTGGGGGTTCTATAATTTGAATCGCATCAGGGATACACTTCTTGAGCATCGACACATGGAAGACGTTGTGGATAGCCGCCATTTCTGGCGGTAACTCCAGTCTAGGCCACTTTGCCTACTCGTCTCAAAATCTGGTAGGGTCCCACGTATCGCGGACTCAATTTCCCCTTCTTTCCGAATCTCATCACCCCTTTCATAGGGGCTACCTTCAAAAATACCAAATCTCCAACCTCGAACTCAAGCGGTCTGCGTCGCTTATCAGCGTAGCTCTTTTGCCGACTCTGAGCAGTCTCTATCCTCTGGCGGATATTCTTTATGGCCTGAGTGGTCTCATCAATAATATCAGTCTGGAGTCCCATCTCCCTCTTTTCACCACTCTCATGCCAGCATAAAGGAGATCTGCATTTTCGGCCGTATAGTGCCTCGTACGGTGCCATCCCAATAGTAGCCTGATAACTGTTGTTATAAGCAAACTCTGCCAGGCTCAGGTATCGACACCAGCTTCCCTTGAAGTCCAAGGCGCAAGCTCGTAACATATCTTCTAGTATCTGGTTTACTCGTTCAGTCTGCCCGTCAGTCTGGGGTGAAAGGCTGTACTGAACTTCAGCTTCGTGCCAAGGGCCTTCTGCACGTGTCCCCAAAAATCCGAAGTAAATCGACCATCCCTATCAGAGATAATGGTCTTGGGAACTCCGTGTAGTCGGATAATTTCCTTGACGTACAGTTGCGCCAGCTGCTCAACTGAATAAGTCATCCTGATAGCCAGAAAATGCGCGGACTTGGTCAGTCGGTCCACTATAACCCATATGCCATCATGTCCATTCGTCGTTCTAGGTAGCCCAGAGATGAAATCCATGGAGATGTCTTCCCATTTCCACTCGGGATAGATAGGGGTTGCAAAACTCCTCCAGGCCTCTGGTGTTCTGCCTTGACCCTCTGGCAGGTCAAACACATGCTAATATAGTGGGCTACATCTTTCTTCATGCCGGACCACCAAAATTTGCCCCTCAGATCTTGATACATCTTGGTAGACCCAGGATGCATCGCATAAGGTGTTCCGTGAGCTTCTTCGAGTATCCTTGTCCGTAAGTCGGAGTCGTCGGGAACGCATAATCGATCCCGGAAATATAAGACTCCGCTCTCAGAAATCCGGAATCCCTCGTCCTTGCCCTCGAGAATCTCTTGCTTGATTCTCTGAAGACTCGGATCAAGATTCTGCTTCTCCAGAATATCATCAAATAATGTCGGTGCAATCTGTAGGGTAGAAAGCTGTCCCGATATAATCTCGATTCCGAAATCCATAATTTCCTCCCTAAGGGTCGTGACAAAGCTGATAAAGACAACAATGCAGCACATGATTTTCTACTGAGAGCATCTGCTACCTTGTTGGCTTTTCCCGGATGGTACAAGATCTCACAGTCGTAGTCCTTGACCAACTCGAGCCATCGGCGTTGTCGCATATTCAGGTCTTTCTGGGTGAAGAAATACCGCAGACTCTGGTGGTCAGTAAAGACCTTGCACTGAGTGCCATATAAATAATGCCTCCATGTTTTCAGCGCAAAGACCACCGCTGCTAATTCCAAATCATGGGTAGGATAATTCTTCTCATGTTCCTTCAGTTGCCTAGAGGCATAGGCAATTACCTTCCCATTTTGCATAAGTACAGCTCCGAGTCCAAGTTTGGATGCGTCGCTGTACATATCGAAACCCGTATCATTTTCGGGAAGAGTCAATATAGGAGCGCTAGTCAGTCTCCTTTTCAGTTCAGAGAAACTCTTCTCACATTCCTCGGTCCAGGTATATTTCTTATCTTTCTTTGTCAGAGCTGTCATAGGAGCTGCAATCCGAGAGAAATTCTCTACGAATTTTCTGTAATAGCCTGCTAACCCCAGAAAACTTCTGACCTCACTGGCATTCTTGGGTCTGGACCAATTACTTACGGCCTCAATTTTAAT
>JAGFNQ010005221.1:201699-249084 GCA_024364735.1 Boesenbergia rotunda | reverse complement strand
CTCTAACATTCTCTGAGCTTGTAAGGTATATAAGAACCTTTTTGTCTTTCTCTTTGGGTCTCGAATAAACTCAAATGGAGGTTCTGCTTCTGGTGTGAACTTGACTTTCCTCTTGCGGCAGTCTATAGAAGCACTATACTTGCTCAAGAAGTCCATCCCTAAAATGACATCGTAATCCTGCATCTCCAGGACTACCAAGTCACTACAGAGCTCTCAGTTGGAAATCCAGATTGGTACTGCCCTTAGCCTCTGAGTAGAGGCCATGACCTCTCTCGAAGGTAAGGTCATTAAGAACTTCATCGTTCAACATTTCTGGTGGTCTTTGTACTGTTTAAGTAGTGCTCGATGATCAAAGCACTACTTATCAGTTCTTCGGTTGTGACCTCTTAACACTGCTGGCCACATTTAACGCTATCTCAGGCCTTAACATCTTGAGCCTTAGCCTGACTCTCTCTTTTTCTGTGCTAACTAGTTCTGGGCACAGATAAGCTAACCGATTAAACTTCTTCACTGCTTCATCCACGGATAAGTCTCCTTGTTTGAACTTCGTGAATTCATTGTAATGCTTGTTGGTTACCTGCATGTGAATGTATTCTTCGAAGAACTCAGTCTTGAAGTCGACCCATGTCATCTGGCTGACATTTCTCTTGGCCTTGACTCTCTCCCACTATATTCTAGCATCTCCCGTAAGGCAAAAAAATGCACACTTTATCTTCTCTACTTCAGGCCAGTCCAGTAGCTCTACTATTCTTTCCAACGTTTTGAACCATGCTTAAGCATCCCATGGTTTGCTTGTGCCTGGGAAGTTCCCTGGCTTCAATTTCTTCTACTAAATGAGGTACGCTTCTTGCCTTACCCCCCTTGCCGGGATTATAGATGTAACCGATGGATCGTCGGTCACAACTGGTGCCACTACATTCTCCACCCGCAGGGTAATGGGAGCGGCCTACTGGTTAGTCATCATGGTGGCAATAACTTGCTGCTATTCTACTACTTACCTTTGTAACCGAGCCACCACCTCTAAAAGATTTGGTGGTGGTACTGACTTTGTTGCCTCTTGCCCTTTAGGAGCTCGCTCCTCATTTTGGGCCTTTCTAGGGCGTCCTCTTGACATTCTCTTACTCTATATCATAAAGAGACTATGTTGCCTCTTGCACTCTAGGAGCTTGCTCCTCATTTCGGACAATTCTGGGACGTCCTCTTGCCATTCTCTTACTCTATAGTGTAAAGAAAATAAAAACTCATTATCTCTTACTATCTTACCTCATTATCTCCATGCACATATTAGCATATAATAATACTAACATACTTCCTTATCATCATGCACTTACTGATACTAGCAGTCAATAATGAAGAGCATACAAAACTACAACATATGAACTTCTTACTTGGCAGGCGGCAAGATTGATGCTTGATGTCAGTGTGGCGGAAGGGTGGAAACCTACTCTGATACCACTCTGTGACGACCCGCCTTCTCTTTCTCTCACTTAAGGCGGGCGTCACATTCACTTAACCTTAACTTTACCTTATTCTTAGCCTTAGGCTATAACTACTTGACTTCCTTTAACTTGCTATGATTTTTTTTCCTTTTTAAAAAAAAATCATTTTATTTGCTTTGCAAGGATTTGACCCCTAGACCTCTTGGTTGTAAAACTGAAGCACTAACCAGCTGCTCTATACCACTTCTTTTCAATAGTACCAGTCGACTGCTAAATAGCCAGTCGACTGGTATCGGCCACAGAAACTTTCTGTGTCCGGAACCAGTCGACTGGCCTCATGGCAGTCAACTGGTGCATCGAACAGAAACTTTCTGTTCGATAGGGCAGTCGACTGGTTCTGAACCAGTCGACTGGCACGCCTGAAAATCTACATTTCAGACCTGAAATCCATCTCCAACGATCCACAAAACATATACTTTCAAGACATACAAAGACATAACTCCATTTCTATACTCTATAATAGTTTTCTAAACATTTTAGCAACCCAAAACAATCTCATAAACTTGCAATTAGGACTTTTGCGGAAGTAAATAAGCTATCAAAATATGTGTGAACTCTAGACTAGAGTTTGTACCCAACTTTGTCTCTATGCAAGGTTTAAACAAAGTCATTCATTCTACCAATTCAAAACACCAAAACACATGTTCTACAAGACTTAGCCCAAAGATCTCTTCCACGGTTCCGCCGCCACTGAACATCAATGCAAGTCCCTTCGCCTCCTTAACTTATGCTTTTTCTTTACCTTTATCTGCAATAGAAGGAAATGCAACTAATAAGCGAATTGCTTAGTAAGTAAATCCTAACTCACAAATCCAAACGATAAGGGATAAACATGCTCTTTTCAAAGAATGCTTGCTTCAAAATACATGCACTTGGAAATATTTGCACATGAGAACTTTCCTACACTTATCATGCTCAATCATGATTGAAAACATTTACTAGCATCAAAACACTTGCAAACTTAACATGCTCATGATTTCTTTTGAAACTTACTAATGATATATTTACATACTTTAAAATACTAACTTCTTTGCTCTTTCTCTTTAACATGTTTATAACATAACCATGTCAACATACATAACCAAACATGCACTTAAGGAAATTGAAACACTTACATAAACTCATATACGTCAAAATAATAATCAACTTTCTCAGGCCTTGACATTGTACCATGGTATCAATGTACCAATGCGCGCATCCCTAATAGGTTTCGGGGTAGCTAGCCACCGCACCCTATTAGAGCTCCTTTCTAACTTTCTGTGGGCCTCTCTTTTACCCGGTACATGTCACTTTACAAAAGTAAAATACTTTCTTATTCATAATGCTTATACTTATCAAGCTATCTTTCTTTTTACATAAATCTTTGCACTACAAAACTTTACCTTTCTCACTTGGAACTTTCATCGAGCACCTTGCGTGCCCTTAACCCAAAACTCATTTTTGGGACTTTTCAAGAACTTGGTCTTTCATGCTTAGATCACACATATAAAAATCTACTCCAATTCAAGTTCTATGATTAAAAACATGTATTCTTTAGAAACTTAAATCACACAATAAACAATATTCTCAAAGCATGCACTTAGATCACAAAATCATGGTTCTACAACGAGAAACTACATGCGAAGCTACTCCTATTGCAGGTGAGTGATTTACTTACCCTTTTCTTGAAGAAAACTCACTAAGTATCTCGAAATTTCTAGTGTAGGGTTCTTTTCCTCTTCCTTTGCAAGAAAACTCCACTTCTTAGCCCTAGGGAAGAAGCCCTAGGCTCTCCACTCAAGAGGAGGAAGAAGGAGGAAGAAAACCCTTGTTTTCTCCCTATTTTCGCAGCCAACAAGCTCCCTATTCGCGCAGCCTCTCCAAGCCCTAATGGGGTCTTAACTTAACTTCAGTGGAAGTATGAATACCTCTTCATGAAACGGGCTAAATCAACTATAATATTATTTCGTTTCATTCTTTTTTGTGCTTGATACCCTTGCCCAGCTGGTTACTCGGACTTGCTTAAGGATTTGCTTCTCGCGTGGTCGCGAGATCAATCCCCACCCGATTCTTTAATTTTTTTCTTTTTATTTTTAATCCGAAAAAATGCTATAAAATTCTGAAAAATCCCTAATAATACCAAAAAATTATTGGGTGTTACAGAAGCCCCTTTTATAGGCTTCATATGGGCGCCTATGACGATGGGGGTGCCCCTATAGACTTGGCCAAACTTTATCCCCGCGCCGAACTCGTCGTGGCTGATAAAATCTCTGACCAGGGTACCCTGGACCTCTCAGGTGCCTGAGTGAAGGTTTATCTATGTTTCAAACTCGAAACGGCAAATACAGCTTTCAACTTGGGCGCCCTATCATCCCGGGCGTCTGAATGGAAGCATATTCTTTCTTCTTCACGAAACTTGTTTTTTCTTCTTTGGGCTAGGTGCCTGATTCCTGTTGGGTGCCTGATTCCTGTTGGGCACCTGATTCCTGTTGGGCGCCTGGCTTCAAGGCATCCAGCTGCCTTCTGTGTGATTTCCCTGCTTTGTCTTCCATTTTTGGTACCTACAAGATACACAAACACAAAGCAAATATACACACAATATTAGCCTTAAGGACTTGGTTCTGATTTCGGATTTTCACGAAACCCTAGGTTGAACCGACGCAAGTTCCCATCCCTGAGAACGCGCCCTTCACCTACTCCATTCAGGAGACGGTTGCCACCCTGTCCTTCGAGTGGACTTTTGCTTAGCTTTCGATACTCTCGGATCTCGAGACGTCCGAACCCCGACCCGTCTCTACTTCTGTCCTTAGTCATCGCTCAGCTAAGTTGCAGTCCTTCGGACCAAGACTTCGTGCCCAAACCCTAAGTCCAGGACTTCGGTGCCCAACCCTCGGCCAGGTCTTCTTGCCCAGTCCTCGACCAGGACTTCGGTGCCCAACCCTCGGCCAGGTCTTCTTGCCCAGTCCTCGACCAGGACTTCGGTGCCCAACCCTCGGCCAGGTCTTCTTGCCCAGTCCTCGACCAAGACTTAGTGCTCACCTTCCAAGAAGGTCTTCAGTGCCCAGCCCTTTGCCAGGACTTAGTGCCCAATCCATGATCAGGACTTCGTGCCCAGTCTTCGAACCAGGACTTATTGCCTAGATTAACTAGGACTTTTCTTCCACTTTAGTTACTCCTCTCTTAACTCCCCTTCTATTGTTTAATGTATCACTGACTTAAGTATATTGTCAAATATTAAAACATTTAGAGGAGGACATCACTGATGCAACTTACACCAACAATCTCCCCCTTTTTGATGTTTGACAATATCTTAAGTTAGATTGGTTGAAAGGGCTAAACTTTGAAAAAGTAATCTAAGTTTTGAAAATAAGTTTTGATCTTTTGGAAAAGCTTCTATCTTAAGCTTACTTTCCCCCTTTTTTGAAAAACATTTTGATTTTCCTTTTTGATCCTTCTGGAAAGAGAAAAAAATTATTTCTAACTTAAGGCGCATCTCTCCCCCTTTGTCATACATCAAAAAGAAACCAAAAAATGCACCAACAATGGAAACATTTTGTTCTTTTGAAAATACTTAGTATAAATTTTTAAAAGAATAGTAATACTAAGTACTTAAATTTCCAGAATAAATTCATTTTGAAGAGTATTGTGCAATTCTGAAAAATATTTTATATTTGTTTGGTCAAAAAAAAAAATTTCCAAGAAAGTGTTTGTTCTAAAAAAAATTTCCTTAGAAAAATTTAGAAAAGATTTTTCAAGAATGCAAGTACTTTTGAGATAAATTGAGTTTTTGAAAACAATGCAAGTACTTTTGAGAAATATTTTGAAAAAAATATAAGTACTTTGAAAAATATTGTGAGGTTTTTGAGAAGTATAATTATTTTTGAAAAAAAATATTATTTTTAAAACATAATATTTCACTTGACTTTGTTTCTTTTCCAGTCTGGCACAATCCTAGGAAACCTTGTTGACTATAAGGACATTTTTCTAAGTGTCCTGGAAAATTCTCCAAATTCAAGTAAGTACTATTTCTGAACATAATTTTGATAAGCAAAGAATGATAGTACTTTGTAAGTATATTTTGAGAAATGTATGAATTTTTGAAGACATAATTTTTTGCTTGACTTGGTTTATCTTCCAGTCTAACACAATCATAGGAAACATTGTTGACTACAAGAATATTTTCTAAGTATCCTGGAAGTTCTCCAACCCAAGTAAATATTATTTCAAAAACAATTTCATGAGCCACAAAAATTTTGAAAAATAGAATAATAGTATTTTGAAGGACTTATATTTTCAGCAAGATTTTGAACATGTTATTAAATAATTTTTTTTAATTTAACCTCCCCCTAAACTTGACCTAGTCCTGGGAAGCTTGTTGACCACAAGTACTCTTCCTCTAAGTCTTTAGGGTTTAGTTCAGATCAAAGGAATTATCCAATAATTTTAAAACAAATAATTAAAACAAACTTTTCAAAAGTTTGACTCAGACTCACCCTAAATCTGACACATCCTAGGAGTCCTTGTAAATCATGAAGTGGACCTTCCTTTGTGTCTTTAGGGTTTATCAAAATCAAATGAGACCTCGGCATAATTTTAAAGCACAGTTTTAAAATTTCGAAGCATATTTTGAAATAAAGGTAATTTGTTAGATATAGTTTACGAAAAACATAAGACATAGTATTTAAAGCACAGTTTTCGAAAACCATTTTAAAATACAGTGATTTTTCAAAAGGCATTTTTGAAAGAAAATTAAAGGAATAAACCACTCCCCCTGTACCCAACAACACCGTTTGACTCTATCTAAGTGCCTTAAGGAACTTTAGTGTTATTCTAGAAGGCTTGTGTCTAATTGTGTGAGTCAAATAATTTTTTAAAAGGATATAATTTTTGAAAACATATAATATATAATCAATCAGACAAGCATGAATTCTATAAAAATATTATTATGTTAAAGTACTATTTTGAAAGTATATTTTTAGAAAAATATTCTAACAATTTTGAAAAACAATTTTGAAAACAATTTTTTAATTTATTAGTCCTTAACATCTCACCCATTCTAGAGTTGTAATACAGCAAGCATGGTTGCTTTATGGGTGTATTGTGAGATGCTTGAACCATTTTTTTAATTTATTATTAAATCTAAGATTTAATTGAAACATGTGTTAGATTCAAATCTAGCAATAGTAAAGTGAATTTGATTTTTAGTAATTGGCTTCCAGGTCTTGGCGAGGCACTAGGCCTTCTTTGGCCGTAGCCTTATTGGATCATCAACCCTTTCCTTGACAAAGCCTTTTATAGAAAATTCATCTTCAAGTTACTTCTTGAAAGATTTTAGTCTAACTAGTTTAGGTTTTAGATCGGTAGCTTTAGCTAGTTCCACCAGACTAAACAGACCAAGTAGAATATACTTGACCTTATTAGAAGGGCTTCCCTAACGTACTATCATCTCACCTCAGCCGAATACTAGGTTGTTCAAGTTTCAACTATTTTTTTTCCTATAGCCATTCTAAATTATGCATAAAATTAAACATGAATGATATGGCATAAATTGAAAAAAAATAGCATATGCATGACATGGCAGTTATGCATGAGTCATACAATTCAAATCATTTTATTTAATTTTCTAATAATGTATCAAATTCCCAATTTGATACAAGTCGTGTGAACCCGTGAATATGCCAACCCACTTTGACATATTTAATTTTATTAACTTAATTGTTGCGGTTTGGGTATGATTTTATTTAGTGTGAGTTTAAGTTATTTAAGAATTAATTGGGATTTAATTAATTTCAATACGAATTAATTTAATTGGATTAAATAAGAATTAATTAAAGATTAAATTGATTTAATTACAAATTAATTTAAGTTAATTAACATTTAATTGAATTAATTAGAAATAATTTGAATTTGATTTAATTAAGATTTAATTGAATTAATTTGAATTTGATTTAATTAAGATATAATTGAATTAATTTGAATTTGAATTTGATTTAATTAAGATTTAATTGAATTAATTTGAATTAATTTGAATTTGATTTAATTAAAATTTAATTGAATTAATTTGAATTAATTTGAAGTTGTTTTAATTAAGATATAATTGAATTAATTTGAATTTGATTTTGATTTAATTAAGATTTAATTGAATTAAGTTGAATTAATTTGAATTAATTAAGATTTAATTGAATTAAGTTGAATTAATTTGAATTAATTAATTAAGTTTTAATTGAAATAAGTTAAATTAATTTGAATTAATTAAGATTTAATTGAATTAAGTTGAATTAATTAAGATTTAATTAAAATTTAATTGAATTAAGTTGAATTAATTTGAAGTAATTAATTAAGATTTGAATAATTAAGGTTGAAATGATTAATTAATAGTTGTGGGTTTAAATTCATAATTTTCATTATTTCAAAAATTTCTGACTCATCTATTATTTCTTCCTTATTTATCTTTTCAAGTTTTTTCAATAATTCTGGTTTATTTGAATCGTGCTAATTTTTATTAACAATGACCTTTATCTTAGAAAATTCCATCTCCTTCTCATCCTCAAAATTACATCCTTCAATATCCTTAACATAGGTGGAGTAATTTGGGTCACTAGTTAAAGTTTTGTAATAATCTTCAATATTATCTATAATTAAGTTATCATCTAGTAGAATTTCATCTTGATTATCCTCAAGAATATTTCCAACAAAATCTTTTTTATCCTCAGAAATAATTTCAGGATTATCTCCAGAAATATCTTCACTAATTTCAGAGTTATCTTTAGAATTATCCTTAAGATTTTCAAATTTGAATTCATAATTATCTAAAGGATTAAAATTGTCAGAATTTTCAGTATTAATTTCAGTAATTTTATCCAATCTAATTTCAGAATTAATAACAGTAAAATTATCAGATCTATTTTCAGAATTAAAATTAATTTTAGAATTAATTTTATAGATTAATTTATTTATATTGATAATTAAAGAGTTAATTTCTGATAGTTTATTACTGTCTACATTATCTAGTTGATCATGCAAGACATTAATTTGCCTATTTACATAATTTAATTTTTCAGTAAAATTATCTAAATAATTTACATGAGAAAGTGCAGGAAATTTAAAAAATTTTGGAACATAAATTTTACGTACCTTTGTCGGACACTTATTTTTGTAGTGTCCGTATTTCTCGCATTTGAAGCATCTGATGTGGTCCTTATTCTTTCGGAATTCTGACGCTAGTACCTCCTTTGCCGCCAGTGATGTAGACCGAGTCTTACGAGTAGGACACTGACTTTTGTAGTGTCCTCTCTCCCTGCACGTGAAGCATATAATATGGAATTTAAAAATAGACATTAAAAAAATTGTACCTGATTCACCCCTAGGCTCCCCCTCAACTCCTGGCGTCGTTGCTCCGTCGGTGGTTAGTCCGGTGAAGAGCGGTCTGGCTCTGATACCACTTGTTGGATCGGTGTCGTTGATAGAGGCGGGGTGAATATCGATCGTGAAAATCTTCTCGCGGAAACTTCGTGGAAAGCTTTCGATCGTTCTAGGCTCAGGGCGTTAGTGCAGCGGAAAAGTAAAACAGAAAAATAAAACAAACAATCACAGCAGACACGCGGGATTTATTTACTTGGTTCCCGACCCCCCAGGGTCAGTACGTCCAAGACATATGTACTCGGCGTGAGTCCACTATTGGTCTCCTTTCTGGAATTTTCGAAGGCGGAGAAAACCCGTCTTACAGTGCAGAAGTACAATCACAAAGATAATAAATTGATTGCAAAATACTAAAAGCAAACCGAACAACAAGGATTTGAAACTCGGCCGATCTGGACCTCCGAAGTGTCGCGCACTTCCTCCTGGAGCCTCCCGGTCGTAGAGACTTGTCTTTAGTGCATTGTCATCGGTCAGAATGATCAGAATCACTCTTGGAAGTTGTTGCTGAAGCTGAGGGGTCGAAGCCCCTTTTATAGGCTTCATACGGTCGCCTGTGACGATGGGAGAGCCCCTATAGACTTGGTCAAACTTTATCCCCGCACCGAACTCGTCGCGACTGATAAAATCTCTGACCAGGATGCCCCGGACCTCACAGACACCTGAGTGAAGGCTTATCTGTATTTCGAACTCGAAACAGCAAATACAGCTTTCAACTTGGGCGCCCGTATCATCCCGGGCGCCTGAATGGAAGCCTATTATTTCTTCTTCATGAAACTTGTTTTTTCTTCTTTGGGTTAGGCGGCTAATTCCTGTTGGGCACCTGATTCCTATTGGGCACCTGATTCCTGTTAGGCGCCTGATTCCTGTTGGGCGCCTGGCTTCAAGGCATCCAGCTGCCTTCTGTGTGATTTCCCTACTTTGTCTTCCATTCTTGGTACCTGCAAGATACACAAACACAAAGAAAATATACACACAATATTAGCCTTAAGGACTTGGTTCTGACTTCGGATTTCTACGAAACCCTAGGTTGAACCGACGCAAGTTCCCACCCCGACAACGCGCCTTTCACCTACTCCATTCAGGAGACGGTTGCCACCCTATCCTTCGGGTGACTTTTGCTTAGCTTCCGATACTCTCGGATCTCGAGACGTCCGAACCTCGACCCGTCTCTACTTCTGCCCTTATTCATCGCTCAGCTAAGTTCCTCAGTCCCTCGGACCAAGACTTCGTGCCCAAACCCTAAGTCCAGGACTTCAGTGCCCAACCCTCGGCCATGTCTTCTTGCCCAGTCCTCGACCAGGACTTCGGTGCCCAACCCTCGGCCAGGTCTTCTTGCCCAGTCCTCGACCAGGACTTAGTGCCCACCTTCCGAGCAGGTCTTCGGTGCCCAACCCTTTGCTAGGACTTAGTGCCCAATCCATGATCAGGACTTCGTGCCCAGTCTTCGAACCAGGACTTATTGCCTAGATTAACTAGGACTTTTCTTCCACTTTGGTTACTCCTCTCTTAACTCCCCTTCTCTTATTTAATGTATCACTAACTTAAGTATATTGTCAAATATTAAAACATTTAGAGGAGGGCATCACTGATGCAACTTGCACCAATAGCAACAACTCCTGAGCACTTGTAGACTACTAATAATCTTTACGCAATCTTATTTCGTCAACCTTTGCCCAGCCAAACCGAGCTCTCTTAAATAGAGCTCGACACTGTTCCTACTGTTACCAGTCGACTAGTTTGAATTCTAGCCGACACCAGTCGACTGCACAGAAGATCAGTCGATTGATCTTTTTGTACCCAACACCAGTCGACTGCTACATGCAGCAGTCGACTGCTCAAACCCTAAATCTAGGGTTTTAACCCTGAGTACAGTCACTCAGCACTCGTCCTCACCTGACCAATCTAGACC
The DNA here is from genome assembly GCA_024364735.1 of Boesenbergia rotunda. NCBI lineage: Eukaryota > Viridiplantae > Streptophyta > Magnoliopsida > Zingiberales > Zingiberaceae > Boesenbergia > Boesenbergia rotunda. The sequence goes on along the minus strand of JAGFNQ010005221.1, from coordinate 238,278 downwards.
TAGCCTTCTAGCTTCTTCCATCAGCCTTGCGTCCCTCGGATGTCTCTTTATCCTTCATGCCTTGCCTTCTAGAACTTCCTTCGGTCTCGATCCTTGTTGTCAGGTCTTCCATTGCCAAGATACCACTTGGACTTTTCTCCTTTGTTGTACTTATATTCTGCATACTCACAATGCATATTAAATATAATAATAATCCTAACTTAAACTTTTGCCCAAATATCAAAACCCAAGGTACCTAAATTGCTCTAACAGGAGGAAGATACATGAGGGTGAGCAAGCGAACGAACTAAGTCCTCCATCCTATGGTCAGAACTGAATCTCGACCTTCCTCGCGAAGGTCAGAAACAAATTGTTGGATCGTGGATGAGGACTCCTCAAGTAGAGTAAGTTGCTGCTCGACGGACCTGGTGAATTCAAATCCGTAAATATCTGGGAATATAATATCAGGGGCCTCCTCATCTACCTCCTCATCTGCCTGCTCGGCTAGCTGATTGGCTACCTAATCGGCTATTGTGGCTAGCTCAAGATAGAATCCCATCAACAGGTGGAGCACCCCATCTCCAAGATAGAATCCCCTAAGAACTAACCTCTATATAGACTAAGGACATATGTCGCTAACCAATAAAATCATACTCACTCAGTAGAGTGGGTCTCAGGAGATGTTAATGTCTATAGCTAAAGAATAGGGTTGTCAAGATGTGACAATAGGGCATATGGACTCTCTTATTATTGATAGTGTCTGATACAAGGATAATGTAGTGGAATATATGCGAGGCTATGTCAATGTCTAACCGCTGCCGTAATGTATAAAGAAAAAAGGAATGAGACGAATGGATGGTCGACGCATCTCGAGATATGACAGGCAGAATACAAGCAGTGAGAACTCTATACAAAATATAATCCTGGACTCTAAGAGATGGCGACCTAAAGTCAGTCATAGTAGGATTCCCCTCTATCTCAAAAAAAATACATATGGATAGTATCCAACGTGATGTGTCAGTTGAGTTCGTCAAATGGCAGCTCCCTACTGGGATAGCAGAGGAAGGGGTAGGTAGAAGTCCTAAGTCCTAAATGATCAATCAAGACTGTCTGAGAAAACATGAAGTCTCTCCTTGACTCTAGTGGAATAGGTCAAATCATTAATCCTAATCAACTTATTATAATATTGAGAACATAGAGTAGTTATAGGATTGACTGTAATACAATAGTCTATTTAGTTTATCAAAGATTTCGATGAGTTCTAAACAATAGCTATTAAAATAGGAATGGTTTAGACATCTAATTTTTAGGGGAACAAAAATATGCTCTAAATGTCTAAGCCTAAGTCGCTTAGTGGGGAATCTATTGTCAGTAGAAAGTGCATCCCCCGTGCTAGTGGAAGGCGGATATAGGATCCACTTTTTCCTAAACAATCACAATTTTGAATATTTGAAATAATAGTAAACAACGAAGCTAACCTTCAAGTAAGACTAAGCTTAGGAGTTGAGATGAGATTTTACCTAGGTGGCATTTTGTGAAGATGAGATGCGGTAGAGTTGGCGAGGAAGGCGCCTTCGTCGGTGATGGCAAAGGAAGGAAACGAAGATGTGAGGGTTTCAACAAAAACACTGAGGGTTCTACTCATTTTCTACTTTTTCGTGAACCGAGGCACCTCAGTTTTTAAGTAAGGCGCCTCAATTAATACTCGAGGTGCCTTAGTTTGTGAGTGAGACGCCTTGGACATTTTGAGCAGGATTTGCACCGTTTGTGTGGGAGGCGTCTTGGCTTAGCCAAGGTCCCTTAGTTTTTTTTTTTAATTAAGTAGAGTTTTGAAAATGATTAAAGTTAAGTGAAATTTTGAAATTTATTTTAAGTTTTAAAAATAATGATTAAAGTTAAGTAAAATTTTGAAATTAAAAAAAATAAAGTTAAGTAAAATTTTGAAATTAATTTTAAAATAAAAAAATTATTAGAGTTAAGTAAAATTTTGAAATTAAAAAAATTATTAAAGTAAAATTTTGAAATTAATTTTATTAAGGTTGCCTTAAATTAATTAAAGTTTAAATTTAATTTGAGATTTTGATTAAGTAAAATCAATTAAGGTTTAAAATTAAAAATTAATTAACATTTAAGTTTAAAACTAAGAATTAATTAAAGTTTAACACTTAAGGTTAAAGATTTTAAGTTTAAGTTTTAAAATTAAAAATTAATTAATAATTAAAGTTTAAAATTAAAAATTAATTAATAATTAAAGTTTAAAATTAAAAATTAATTAATATTTAAATTAATTAAAGTCTAAAATTAAAAATTAAAGTTGAAGTTAAAATTTTTAAAATTAATTAATATTTATGTTTAACATTAAGAATTAATTAAAGTTTGAAGTTTAAAATTAAAAGTTAACTAATGTTGAATGTTAGAATTTTAAAATAAATTAAAGATTTAAGGTTTAAGTTTTAAAATTAAAAATTAATTAAGGTATACAGTTTGAAATTGAAAATTAATTAACATTTAAATTAATTAAAGGTTAAATTTTAAAATTAAAAATTAATTAATGTTGAAGTTAAAGTTAAAATTTTAAAATTAATTAAAGATTTAAGGTTTAAGTTTTAAAATTAAAAATTAATTAAGGATTAAAGTTTAAAATTAATTAACATTTAAATTAAGAATTATATAAGGTTTAAAGTTTAAAGTTAAAAATGAATTAAAGTTGAAATTAAAGTTAAAATTAAAAAGAAAAAATTGAAATAAAGTAAAATTTTAATTAAGTTAAAGTTATTAATTAAGTTAAAAAAATTTAATTGAAATTTGAATTAAGGTAAAACTTTAATTAATAAAAATTGAATTAAGGTAAAATTAAAATTAGGTTAAAATTGAGTTAAGGTAAAATATTAATTTAGTTGAAGTTGAATTAAGGATTCACACAATAGTCAGTTTCAATTGTCCTTAATCATCTCACTCGGTCTAAAATCATCAACCAAGGTGTTCCTATAATTTTGTGAGATTAATTGGGTTGATTTAGAAAAGATAATTAGACCTTATGTTAGATTCAAGTTTGACCTTCAGTCAATTAAACATACATTTCAAAAATTGACTTCCAGGCAGTGGCGAGGCACAAGGGCTTTCTTGGGTATCGGAGCAACGACCACTTCTAGACAAAGTCTTTTAAAGAAATTATATGTTTAATCTTTCCTCTTGAAAAATCTTGGTCTAACTAGTCTAGGATATGACGAGATAACTTCGGCTAGTTTCACTTAGCTAAGTAGACCAAATAGGGTACGTCTTACCCTACTTGACTCCCTAGACCAATCTTCCCTAACGTACTATCATCTCGCAATACCCTAGTACTAAATAGGACAAGTATCAAATTAGCTTTTATGTCTAATCCTAAGTACCCTTACGGTGCAGATTAGTTTTGAGGTACCAACTAATTTGGATCCTCTCCCTGAATCATATGTTGGGTGTTTTGAGTTGATGTAGTGGATGTCCTTTTTAGGAACATAATACTAATATTGTCATACTTACTTTATTAGGTAAGCTTTCGAGACCTATGCTTTTCTCCAGTTTTTTTATGGGTGGATAAAGGAGATGAAAGATCTTTGGGACGATCTTGATTGATACCCGATTCTGGATTTGTTATATACTCCTTTTTAAGATCCAAGAATTAGGTCGAGGTTCTTGGATCTTGTTTTGAAGGTTTCTAATAAGTCCTTAAGTTGTTTAACTTCATCTTTTAAGGTGGAGTTTTCATTTTCAAGTTTTTTAACTTGAACAGATATTTCAAGTTGATTTTGTTCAGGTGAGTTATTGGTAATAATTTGATCCTTAAGGTCTTGATTTTCCTTAAGGAGTAGGTTAATCTTAGTTTCAGATGTTGATAGTTTTTTATTTAAACATGCAATAATTTTAAAGAACTTAGCATTAAGTAAATTTTGTACCATAGTCGAGCTGTCAGAAAAGAGTGTGGACTCGTGGCTTGACTCATACTCGGACTCTTCGTCTTGATCAGATTCTGATTCGGGTCCAGTCGCCATCAATGCAAGATAGCTGGATTGTTTCGTGGGTTCATCATCCGAGTCATCTAAGGAGGTCTTGTCCCAAGTTACTTGAAGAGCCTTCTTTTTCCTCATCTTCTTGGGCTGATCCTCCTTCATGTTTGGGCATTCGTGCTTGAAATGCCCTTTCTTGTTGCAACCGAAACAGGTGATGTTGCTCTTGGAGTCACTGGTGGAGGACTTCATCACCTTTTGAATATTCTTCTTTGTGAACTTCTTTTTCTTCCTGGTGAACATTTTTCTTACCAAGTTCACCAAGTATTCTTCATTTTTGAGTCTGAGTTTGACTTGCTCTCAGACTCATTCTTGGTTCTGCTTCTTGATTTGGACTCCTTTGAAAATCCTGCAAACAAAGTTATACCCTTCTCGGTCAGTTTGGTGTCAGTCTGCTCATGCAATTCTAATTCACAGAATAGTTAATCTAACTTAAGTTTAGAGAGATTCCTCGAGATTTTGTTGGCAGCTATAATAGATGCCCACAATGTATTCCGAGGGAACGCATTGAGTGCATACCTTATTACATCCCGATTATCTAGTTGATGTCCAATCAGGTGGAACCCATTTATTATCTCCTTGATCTGAGCATGAAGTTGACTTGTCGTTTTTCCATCTTGCATTTTTATGTTAAACAATCTATTTAATAGCAAGTCTCATTTTGTTACCTTTGCATCATCTATTCCTTCATGTAGCTCAATGAGTTTATCCCAAAGTTCCTTCGCACTTTCGGTTGGACCGATCCGATTCAACTCCTCCGTGGTTAGTCCGCATTGAAGGGTGTTTTGGCCCTTGAACTCAATTTGGTCTTTTTCTTTATTTTAGTATTTCACTTGTTTGGTTTTAGTGGAAGATTACCTCTTCATCCATTGGTGGTGAGTGTCCAGTCTGGATGGCAAATCATTGGACCATATTGATCTTCAGATAGACCTTCATCCTCCTTTTCAAGTAGGGAAAGTCTTCCCCTTTGAACATCGAGGGGCGGGCAATGTTGTAGCCTTCACCTTGGGTCATTTGAATTTCTAGCACACAAAAGAACATAAGAGAAGATGTCCCAAGACTAGGTCTTGGATTAGTAGTGTTACAGGAGAGAGAAATAAAGAAAATTGACTCGAGTGGTGTTGCTCCAACTTCGAGTAAAACCAATCGAACAGAAAAAAGATCTGTCTAAAGCAAGGTAGTTATACCAAACTTAGACTGTGCACGAAAAATTGAAAACCAATTCAAACCCCCAACTTTAATACCGATTCAGAACAAACAAGGCTCTGATACCACTTATAAGATGTTGCACATGAGGGGGGAGGGGTGAATTGTGTGTCTTTTAAAAAATTATCGCTTGTTCGTATTTTAGAAATCAAGTAAGCGTGGTGGAAAATAAAATGATGAAAACACAAAATAACACACGCCAAGATTTACTTAGTTCGGAGCCTTCGGCGTCTCCTACTCGAAGGGTCAGGTCCGTTGGACCTTTCCAACAGGCAATCCACTAATATCCTCTATCGGTGAACTCTAGGTAGAATGATCGAGTACAAAAAAATGGGAAGTGTAACAACTCTACACTTCCTATAAGTAGTATGTAAGTACAGGAATTTTAAATGCGTTATCCAATACTATAGTATAATTCTGATTAGACTTTTATGTTGGTGCCGGTCTTTTGATAGCAATCGAATGTAGTCACTGCTCAAGCGCAGTAGAAGAATTGATTTTGTTTAGTTCTCGGCAAGAAGGTCCCTATAAAAGATATCTGAGGCGCATCAGATCAATCAAATTCCATCTTGATGCGAAACCTACGTTCTGGTTGCTTATCCTCTGAAAGGCGTCTCAATCTCAAAGTAAGGCACCTCAGTTCCCAACTGAGACGCCTTGGACTGCTAAAACTCTATCCACAATGGCAGCTTCATGGAGGCGCCTTGACCTCCTTAAAGGCGCCTCAGGTCCCACTTGAAGTGTCTCGGGTACTGTTAATCCAAGGCTATTTTTGTTGTTTGAATCCTGCAAAACCATGTTAGTCCAAAATAAAATATACCCTACAAAACAAGGTTAGTACAAGTGCAATATGGACTAAATAAATTTAGTATTAAATAGATTCTGTCTTTCCAAGACTAGAATCCAGTAAAAAAGCCTTAACTTAGAGTTCCAAAATGGTTCTAAGTTGAACCGCGCCTAAAGTCCCTACTCAGGACTCGTCCTCACCGAAATTTACTCCTTTAGTAACTTATCTTACTTATCTTGTGCATATTTGCTTAGCTTCTTAACCAACCCGAATCGTCTGTTCATCGCCGATGACTCCTCTAATTGTCGTCCGACCACCACCTCCGATCAAACTATATCTTGGGGGGAAGGTGAACCCTAGGAGATTGCAATTGCCGACGATCTCCTAAGGTTCACCATCTCCCCAAGGTATAGTTTGATCAGAGGCGGCGGCCTGAGGCTGCCGACAGTGGCGGTAATCGGATGAGTCGCTAGCGGTGAACGAGCGATTTGAGACATGGGGACAAATAAATTTGTGGGGCAAAGTACCCCCACTGCCTTGGAGACATGAAGGAATCACCATTCCATTCCATCTTCTATCTTCCCTTCTTCTTCTTCTTTTTTTTTTTTTTTACTTGCCAAATGTATCCCCTATACTCTTTTTTAACGCGATAAAACCAAATATTCTCCCTTCTCATCTCTATCGCTTTGCGCCATCTTCCCTCTCCACTCGATTTTCACATCTCTTTCCTTCACTCTCTCGATTCGTCCTCATGTCCCATAAAGGTATTTTCACATCTAGCCTTTAAAAAAAAATTCTTCATAAAATTCTCTTTTTTCCCATGGTTTTCTTTGGAACTTTTATAAGCTCGTGATTTGTCTGATGTGTCATTGCGGATTTTTAAATATTTTTTGTGCTAATAGTTTCTAACTAGATTTTGAAGCATTAATTTTTAGCTTTTAGTTTGACTAGTTTATGCTCAACGGTTAAAGATTTTTTTTTGTTGATAGTGTTGAAGATTCATCAACACAAATAATATAATTCCATTCCTATTGTTTATTTTGGACTTACCATTCATAAGATTAGAATGAAATGAGTAATAAGCATTACATTCCCAACCCGATATCAAGCATTGGAAGGGAATATCTATTTCATTCCATTATTACATTCATTCCATTCAACATATGATTCCATTCACATCGTGTGTTCCATTCATGTCTACCGAGCGTGGTGGTGTAAAACGTACTTAAGATGAAATTCATACAAATCTAAGAGGGCGTTTGGTTTGCTTATTTCTTATTTTCATTTTCCGTAGAAAATGTGACTTTTTGAAAAATATGTTTGGTTTGTATTTTCCAATCTTGTTTTCTAGAAAAAGATATAGCGTTTTTTGGAAAACTAGATAATGAAATAAAATTATTTTTCAGAAAATGAGAAAATATAATTTTATGGAAAATGGAGTAAACCAAACGTCCCCTTAACTTTCTAGTTTCAATGTCAGGCCGGAGTTGGACCGTTCATACCTTCATGATCGCGGTTAAATGTCTAGTCAAATTGATAAAATATATATATATATATATATATTAAAAATAATTTTCATTATCCTAATTCTGCAAATTTTGATTTATGATTAAATGAATTGAAGTCTAAGTTTGGAGACACAGTTCCCCTGCAGAAGATTATTATATAGAATCCCTATACGCATGTTCATAGGCTCGGCACACCCTTCGAGGCCTCTGCTGCTCTGTGCCTCCACTGTAGCTGCTCCGTTGTTAAATGGCTGCGAGCAGGCATGCCTTATTATTTGCACTAGTCATCATTGAATAGCTGATTAAATAGTAATCTCCTGTTCCATGAGTCCTTATTTAATCATAGCTTGAGTTTCTATGTGCATATTTCTCAAACAATGTAGCCTGTAGGGAGATTTATGAACGTGCTCCCATGCAAATTAACCATGGCAGAAACTTAAAGCTAGGGCAACCGAAGCATGTTGGCTGTCTTGCAAATTAAGGGCAGTAGCTAGTGGAAGGATGAAAGAGATGCTGTGTTTGCTGTGTCCATAAAGGTTGATCAAGAGTAGCAGACAGGACCACTGAAAGATGTATGGGGATTCCTGAGGGATAGGGAGGAGTTTGCATGCTACAGTGTTCATATGTGTTCCTTGTCTGCTATATATCTCACCAGCAACCTGAACCTTGGACCACTCTGTCTCTCTCTTTCTCTAAACTGTGTTTTATTTTTCTAACAACGAAGGAGCAAAGAAGAACCAGCAAGTTCATCCACTTCATATATGAGTTTGGGAAAAGAGAATGAAAGAGGGTTACTGATCACTGTCCTGAATTGGGGTGAGAAGTTATTAGTTGTGAATTTGGAGTACCCACAAATAAATACAATTATATTAAATACCTCTGTCTTCAACAGAAGATTATGAAAACAAAACCTTTAGTTTTTAGCATTGTCAGATGTGTTAAAATGTAGGGCAAGAAAAGAGAACAGGAAATACTGGACCTGTAAACATCTCTAAATCTATACACATAAAACGTGGGAATAACATAGTGCCCATTATTTGATAACTCGAACATGATGAAATTTGATTTTTCATATACATCAATTGGAACTGCAGGAATTAATGCTTTCTTTTACCAATCCAAGAATGACTCAAACTGAATCTGAATAGATACTTTTACTATTTAGTCTCACCAAACAACCTAGAAAATCTGCACAGAAAAAAGATAAAATGTTTAATGAGTGCCCAATGCTCACTTCAGTCACTTTACTCTCAATGCTCAACATCATTCTCTTTGTGGGTTCAATTTCCCAGATAGTGACAAGTATGACTTGATATGATTTCTTTTCTAAGAAAGATAAGTGCACTGCAATTCACCACTATATATATATATATTTTGATGAGGATGATAATGATAATTTATAGATTGTTTATATATATATATATATATACACACACATACAAACAACCACATTAGCATAGTCTATAGGATATGATGATGATGTGTGATTCATGAGTATATATATTAATTTTAGACACATTTGGTTTCTGTTTTTTTTCATAAAAAAATTATTGCAAAATAAACTTAGGATATTAATTGTCATGCAATTATAAATCCCTGTTCACAAAGAAAAGTTAGTCCTTATTTTATCAATTCTAAGTTTCCTTCGCTAATAATTTATACTTTACTCTATTTCAACCTCTACAAGTACATAAATAATGATCAATCAAAATAGATGATCAGAGTGATTAATAGGGTTGAACGAGACTACTTGAGTGGGTTAGGTTAGGGTTAGTTGAACAAAAGTTGAACCAATCGGGAATGATTTGATACAACTAGATGCACCATAGAAAAGTCAGCATAGTACAAACTTAAGTAGAATAGATTTTCCAAACATTATGAGGCACGTGAGTCAAATAAAATATATATTTCTTATCAAATGTTGAAAGCTATTTTCCTTTGTAATGACTATTTTGCTCCTCATTTATTTTGTTCCTTAAACCAAACTTCAATTGATAATGAATAATTGTATGGTTTAATCCTTGTAAATTCTTTTAGTGTAAAAATAAATATCTATTGCATTCCATTCCAAACCAAGCAAGCATATACAAAAGTTAGCCAGCTGTCTTCTAAGACTTTAGTACAATGATGACAAACTATCAGTCTAAATCCCAAGGTAGTCAAGTTCTTCTTGAATGCTAAAGCATGTCTCAAATATTTTAGACAGTGATCATTAATTAAGGAAGCAATTTCCCTATGAGAGAATTCAGAAACTAATATTAAAGAAACAAGTCCTTAAACGTTAACAGCTAGTGCAGTATGAATCAATGGTCCTTTTTTTTATGATGATGAAGAAGCAAAATTTCTATACCTATTTGGAAATATGAATCAAAATCATGAAGAACAATTGATTAGCACAAGTGAGACTTCATAACTGAAAAGTGGTAGATAGTTGGAAATATGTGGCTAATTATATATGCCAATGATCGTATGAATTACTTTGCTGTAGAACTGAAAAAATAGGGGCAAATTAGACATATTATCTACTATCATTTTAAGATTAAAAAAAAAATAGCATGCATGTGTATATATGGCAATCAAAACCATGCCATTAGTTTGAATTAAATTTAGATTAATAATGTTTAGTTACAAGTGATCAAATCAAAATCATTATGGGTAAAAGTTAGAGAACGACGTTGGACAAATTCAACATGACCTTTTAAATTTTATAAGATCATAATTTTGAATTTAGAATTCAAAATCAGGTTCTATCAATGATCACGAATGTAAAATTCAGAGATCTATATTTATTACCGATGAACCCATAACTACCAAGTTTTAAGTCCAAAAAGCAAGATTTAATTAGGTCTTATCTGAGCTTCTAAAGATTTTATTATTATTTTTAGTAATTTTTATTTTTCTGGAGTTTAGGGTAATTTTAATATTTTTGTTATTTATGTGTCCTAGTTTATCTATATATCATCATGTTATGTTAATTTCCATTTTTGTCAAAAAAATTTAAAGTTCTCTTTTCTTTTTCTACAATATTGGAATTGAGGTTCATATATCAAGTTTTTTTTTTCTTTCTTAGTGTTAGGGCCTAAAGTCTATATTAGCACATAGTTAGCAGTACAAGGGAGAGCCTTCTATTAGTAACAAAGTTTTCTTTTTAAAAAAAAAACCCACATGATTTCTCTTTTATCTTTTTGGAAATTGGTTTGTTAATACTTCAGGGAGAAAACAATCTCTAAAAGTACATTTGGGAAATTAAATTTATGTTTGTGAGGATATCTATGCAATTTATTCTATATGTACAAATTGCAAGTAAGAAATTGAAGGTCATAGTACTTCAACATAGCCTGTAGTGAGGTGCAAGAAGACAGTTCATATGCATGCCTAATCTCTTCCTATCTATCTAAACCAAGAGATTAATTAACTCTTGATCACGAAATTGTACAATTAGAAACACATATATATATAGTGTATGCATGAAGTATAAATGCAAAACAAATTAAGGTGATGGGACAGCAGACAGAGGGATAAATCCCAAGATAAAAATTGGACGGAGAGGGATTTAGATCTGACCTTTTCTTGCTGCAGAACTGTTTCTATGTCCTCGTTTTTAAGGAATGCTGTCGACTCCACTTCTTTGGAATCATCTGTGAGAGAGAAGCTTAAAATGGAAGGCATGGCATGGCGTTGGAAACGAATTAAAGATCATGAGCAATTGATGAACTTCAATCCCTTTGCAAGCATTACAAAAGCAAATCTGTTTCTCTGTTATTGGATATTTACAACTTGGAGGAGGAGGAGGAGGAGAGATCGAGGTTGCCTTCTTTTATAATTGAAGTGATCAAGAAGCTCAAAATTGGAATCATAGGTCAAGATTCAGGGACGAGGAATGATTACGCTCCTTGGACGCCGACGCCGGCGATGAAGAAGCTTGTGTCTCGCTGCCCCCTTCTGATCCGGAGCAGCAGAGGTTCACCCCGAACAACCTCAAGCCCTTGGCGGCGGCCTGGCGGCTACTGGCGGATGGCGTCGACTCTACAACCACCGACACGTCTGGCCGTCCCTCGTCTTGCGGTGGCGCCCGGACGAAGACAATCTGCGAGCCGTGGGCAGGGGTGGCGGCGGAAGGCGCTAAGAAGCTGGGAGAAGTAGTTCCCCACGGGCCGACCATGGGTGGTCGGCCGAAAGAGAATCCGGTGAAAGGAAGGTTAATTCTGCCCCCACTGGCCGCCGCCTCCATGAAAGGGTCGCGGACGCGGCGCTTCTTCCAGTCGATAAAGAGCCGGTCCCCGCCGCGGCTGAAGCAGACGGTGTCGCCGGCATCTAGGCGCTTCTCCTTGACGAAGCGGCTCCAGCCCTTGGTCATCACGTAGCTCTGGCTGCTGTTCCAGTAGGAGTAGCGGAACCGCCACGCCTTCCCCGTCCGGTCCTCGAAGCTCAGCAGCAGCCCCTTCCCGCCTTCCGCCGCAGCGTCCATCGGGAAGTACCGCTCCGCGTGCTGCTTGGGGATCACCAGCCGGTTCAGCTTCCCGACGTCGCTCGGCGTCACCACCTTCTCGAACATCTGCTCCCTCTCCGGCACCATCCAATTCCCTCCCCGCAAAAGAGGCGCGCCGCCGCCGCCGCCTACCTGCACTTGTTGCTCTTCCTGATGACTACTACTACTTACGAAAAACCTCTCTCTCCTTCCGTGCGGGAACTCCATCGATATATCAGACCACAAATTAAACTAGCTAGCTAGCTAGCGCAGACCTTAATCAGCTTCGATCACCTCCTACAATTCTCTGCCACCCACAGGAGCTAGCTAGCTAGCTAGGAATATAATCAAAGAGGAGGAAGGAGGAAGAAGAAGAAGAAGAGGTCTGCGACGAATCACAAGAAAAGTGGCTTGGTGTTGCGCCTTCTTATCGCTCGATAATTTGTCCTGCCAACGCACACTACTGCCTCAGAAGGTTCCCAGAACAAGTTAAGGGTGTGGTGCCTTTAAGCCTCTGCCAATATCCATGCTACCTAATTAATTAATTAATTACTAGTATTATCTCCACTGCCTCTGCAAAAAAGAGTATAATAATATATAGTAGCTAGCTAGGTTTATAATTGAGGAATGAATTATATCTACCTAGCAATCTATCCGTCTGAGTTCAGTTCATCACGTGGTTTTCTTGTCCTTTTCAAGGGCAGGAGAGACGATTGGTTTGTCCTCAACCTCCATATCAATTTCTAATAGGTCTAATACGAAAAAAATATCAATTTCTAATAGGTCTAATAAAAAAAATAAATTATGAAAATTATTAATTAAGATATTATATGTATTGATAAAAAATGATTTTTTCAACCTCAGTATTTCTATCAATTCATTTCAAGGTCAATACAAAAGAAATAAATCACGAAAACTATTAGTCTGGATGCTGTGACTAGTACGTGGGGAGGGCGGACACATTGACTTTGTTAAGTTTTGACCACCAGACCTCATGCTAATCAATCCATCTTGTGAGGACTAACATGTTGGATCAGGTAGCAGATGAACTTGAGTGACCAGCTCGGTCCCACAGAAATTTCCCACGGGTTACCAGGATAAATCGAAAAGCGCTCGCAGTGGACGGTCTAGAAACCCAATGTCCCAGGGTTCACACCGTATTTAAAAAAAATTCTACAAAATATGTCGTAACTATGGATTGAACCATATATGTCTGGAATAATAACTAGTGATCATACTACTGCACCATAATTTCAAAGACAACTAGTCAAGATATTATAACTAACACACGAGAAGTCGAACATAATAATTTTATCAAATTTTAATCAAAAACTTTAAGCCATTAGTCCATTTCATAAAAATACTTCACGTCCCTTTCAGCTCATACAGATCATGGCCTAGCTTTCCAGCTGAGCGCCGAGTCTCCTGATGAGCATTAGTCGGCTTAAAAAAAGAAAGAGCCTCTGCCTGTTTCCCTGTGGGCTTCAAAACCTGATACCTCATCTTATATGCAACTCATGCACCGGACAGATACCATATCTTTTTCTGCATGCTCCATTATTTTACTCGAATCATGAGAGCATGCATTAGTTACTGAATGTCAGGCAGCTTGTAGGCCAGTAGTAATAGGGTATTGCTGGTGGCACAAGGAGAGGAGACTGATGTATGAGAAAATGGAATAGTATGGAATGGTTTTTTTTATTTGAGGCTTCTTTACTATCCTAAAAATTCGTGTGATCGTATTCTTCTATAATTTAAAAAAAAAATGTATAAGATCGAATGGCTCATGTCTGAGATTAATTAAATCATAAAAATTTTAATATCTGAACTATAAAATGATAAAATCCTTCAATTTTCACTTTTTAATTGATCAATTTTGATTTAACCTGTTTAAAAATATTAATATTGTAATTACAATTTCATAATTATTACAATACAAATTTGACATGTTCATTTAATATTAATGTTATATCAATTACGATTTTATAACTGTTATAATTGATATTTATCATGTTCAATAATAGTGACGTTGTGGCAGTTATAAATCATAACTGCTACCTCTTAAATTTATCGTGTTTAATAACATTTACGGTGTGAAATCATAGCTATTATAACATTTATAGCGACACAATTTAAATTTTAATACAGATCATATGAAATAATAATATCGAATATATATTTGAGTGTAATTATGTATATGTGGATGAGGTGGAGAATTTTTTGATTAAAAATTTAAAAAAAAAGGTAGTCCGCTGTCTTGTCTCAGTGGCCTTCTTATAGTCGATTTTATGGATATAGAGGAAGATAAATTTAGATATACAGGTAAAAATTGCATGATAAAAAAATACTAGGTCATTAATTTTTTAAAATTAACCTCTGAATATTATATTAAAATTATGATACGTTCATAAAATATGATTTTGGGTTATGAATTTTGGATTTTAGATTTTAGGTTAGTGATTTGACTCTTGCAGAGGGAGGAAAGCATGAGGTTGTAAAAATATATATTCAATTGCTGTCCAGCCAACCGGATTTCTTCTTCTCAACTATGCCGACCCACGTGGAGGAACACGTGCCGATATTATATTTATCTTCACGTTCCTATATAAACATTTATTTAAGATATTTATTAGTTAATTATTATATATACACAAATCTCACTAAAGTTGAAAAGATAGAATCCACAGAACCCCTATTTCTTCCCACCTTATTAGCTAGATGATACGACTAGGTTGAAGATTCCTTCACTCTAGATCTTGGGAAGATTCCCATACAAGTAGTGTATAATTTTCAAAATTTTATGAATTAAATAAAAATTATCTCATTAAACTAAATAAAATCACAAATTAAAGGGAAGTACGGGATTAAATTGATTAAAAATATTTATAAAAAATTTAAATTAAAAGCAGGCATCGATGATCGATCTATAAAAAATATCAATTAAATAAAAATGCGTTCATTGCTAAATTAAATAAAAACACATGGTTCAATTAATGAGAGCGTTTTAATTTTAATTGGATAATGATATGTGATTGAATTAAATAAAGCTATATGTTGCAAATACATAGAAACAATTTATATATACTTTAAAATTAATTTAGAATGAGAGAGATCTTCACACTAATCTTACCCCCCCCCCCCCCCCTTCTAGTCTCATAATTCTACTTAGTTTATTTTATTTTAATTAGATGGTCACTTTTACTCCTACAATCCTTGATGTTCTAACTTAATTAAAGTTAATTTTAAAAAACAACACATTTTTTCTACCACTTCAAATCTCACAATTGTTGGTCCAACTTAGTTTGGTACATTTTAGTGGCCAACAAATTGGTTGATGTAACTTAAATTCCTTCTTTCTGAGACAAGTCAAATTTTTTACATAATTTTTTTTATGAAATATATAAAAATTAAATTAGTTGTAAGAAATAATTTTAGAAAACAATGAAACGCGTAAGCATTTTTATCTTTGAAATAGCTATGGAAAAAAAAAATGGTGAACCAGACAGCAGACAAATTGAACCTGGGGTGACCGGCCCGACCCCACGGAAGTTTCCCACCGGTCACCAGGGTAAATCGGGAAGCGCTCGCGGTGGCCAATCTAGAAGCCCAGCGGCCCAGGGTTCGCGCCCCATTTGGAGGAAAAATTCCTGCAAAATGCGCCGTAGCTGGGGATCGAACCGCGAATGCGTGGGTTAACAACTAGTGACCTTACCGCTGCACCATAGCCCCGGGGGCAGGGTGGGATGTCTAGGGTCACACCTTTTTGCAGAATGTTAATTATCTTTGAAATTGAAATTACATGTTTTCTTCAACATAATTAAGCATAACTTTAGAGTCAATTCCCAGTATAGAAGGCTACAAGATATACTAAAAAAGTTGTCAATAATGAATAGCAAAGGTGTCATATTAATTATAATCATTTAATTATCATATTAACTACAAGAATTAGCATGTTTTCTTCTAGTCATGAACACTATTAATAAGAATACAAACAAAATGTATTAGAATTAATACTTTGTAAATTTGAACATATTTCCTTAACTTTTATCTCATTAAAACTTTTGCAAATTTAATATATACAATATTATTGGCAATTAAATGATAACAAAGTCATATATCCAATTTTCTTGAAAGTTGAACCCATAAGATATGGACAAACAAAATTATTGTCCTTGTGTACACAAAAGACAAACAAAGAGAGAATGTTACCAATAGTTTATAATGGAAGTGAGGACCCACAAATATTATCTTGAAGGCATCTCCAAATAAGTATTCACTAGCTAATTCATTTAGCTTCATAAATATTTCCTTGTAGCTTTAATTACATGTGATTACTCTAGAGTTAACGTACTATGGGAATTTCCATCACAGCCTCTTTAATGATCACTACCAAGACCATGACCTCCTTAGATACTCTCTTGTTTATTCTTTCGTACGTCTTATCATTGATGTAGAACTTGGTTTCCAAGTGGGTCTTTCTTTCTCTTTTGTATGCTAGCTAGTCTTATGGGATCAAAGAGAGTCCATAAGTTCATATAACTTCATGTTCTTCACAATATAATCAAATTTTGAACTTAGCATCGTAGGATCTTCTCCGCCATTGGCTATACTCAAGTTCCTCATTATTTCTCTAGCCAACATCCTTGTACGCGATAATCCAATTAATATAAATTCAAACTCTTTTCAAAGTTTTAAATTTGCCTCCCAAGAAGAAGAACCCTATTCATCTTCTTTTGTCTCTTTTAATTTATATGAAATTTTGAAGAATATGTTATACTTGTTTGGGATTAAGGCATCAACAACCTTCTTAACTAGCTAGGACCACATCTAGGCCTTGAAAGATAAGGAAAAGAACCTTCTCGGCCTTCTTCCTTAGCTATGCAATTGTCACCCTCTATCAATAATCTCTCAAATATTTTGGCGTACGTCTTAGAAAAGCATTCATTTAGATGCTTTAATTTTTATAGATGTTGAACCTAAAATATGCTTGTAGTCATCATTCAAGCTTTAATTGCTATTACTTTAATTTGTTGAAAATAAATGAAACTAAAGAAAGAATATATACTACTTTTCTTTCTCCACGCACACTTAACACAATGGTTATATTAAACATTTTTTTATAGTGTTTCATCTTTGAATCTCAATGGCACAAATTAATCTCCTAGCTAGAGAATTGCATTAATAACGTTGATTCTTTGAATTTGATCTTGAGAATTACACCAATTGTTCTTCTTTGGATCACAGTCTTCATTAGTACGTACGTACTATTAAAATTAAATCTAGTTACATTGCAATAGTTTTTTACCTCCATGAGTCGAAACTCAAAACAAGAGCCAACCTCAAATTCACGTGTAGAGAAATGCAATGGGGACGAAGTGGAGTAGATTTTTTTTTTTTTCATGTAGGAATCGAGGCACGTTGAGGTAGAAGATGAAAAAAAAAATCTCTTTCATCCCTAGTCTACCTCACTTTTCATATGATGTGAATTTAGACTTAGCTATAAAATATAAAATAAATTACAATAATTAATAATTAGTCGTACGGAATCAAATTAAGATATATAGATATTTAATTAATTGATGGTAGAGTTTTTGTCTTTTTGTCTTTTTATTTTCAATTGGGTACTACATACCATATTGAATTTGAGGCCCTTGCTCCCACATCATTGTATGTACCTCCCCCACGTAGTACTTAATCGACAAGACAACAAGCCAGACTCACTACATAACCTAACTCGAGCTCGATCAGAGTAGTACTCCATCATCATCACCTTTTAATGTAATTAATTCTTCGTTTCAGCTTTGAGCTAGCTAGCAAGCAATAGCATCAAGATCAGCCAGCAAGCAGTCTTTGTCACTTTTCAATAGATATCTTCCCAAAGATTCTCTTCTCTCTTAGATACTTCCACGTTAAATATCAGGTTATAGGGGGGATGACCACTCTACTTAATTCATTCTTCTCCTCGTGATGCAGTGAATCATGCACACATATATATTTACAATGTGCATTAATTGTTTTGATTATTGCATAATATGATTTGCAATATATGTATGCATATATATGCTTGACAGCCACCGAGCAACGATCTAATCGCAATGCGACTGTCCAACTTCAACCTCAAAAACCATATTAAAAAAAAACCTCAAAAACCATATATATATATATATATATATATATGCACAAAAAAGGAACATATTATTTTATATATATATAGCCAGTTGGGGGCACCTGTCGATCAGATATTATATTGACAACTGCAGGTAGACCATCAGATTGTGGTCACTTTCGAAGTATGAATTAAAGCTCTCAGAACATGACACGCACACACGAGACTCACTCCTTAGTTATACACGTTAATCGCAATTGTTTAAGCAAATCTTCCATTGGAACTTGCAGCTAAGGATAAGCCACGTACGTCTAAAAACTCCCCACTGATCCTACTGCTTTAAGTTTTCAGCAAATATTCAATGTGTCACAATCTCGTCTCCCTACCTTCGAAGTTGCATTGTTTATGTGTACTACAGAGGGGAAAACAAATAAAAGATCAGTTCAAGGAACCAGAGGAGATGAATAAAGGTACTGCCTAATTGTCGACGAGATGCATGAAGGTACTGCCTATTGCTATAAGGAGGTGAATGAAGGTACTGCCTAGTTGCTAAGGAGGTGAATGAAGGTACTGCCTAATTGCTAAAGAGGTGAATTAAGGTACAACCTAATTGCTCGAGTGCAATGGAATATGTGGAACTGGTTGTGGGTATCTCTCGTGTCCACCAACTCGTACCATGCCCTCTAAAAGAGATGCAAGTAGCTGTGGAATATAATAGGTGCATGCCTTGCATCTGGGCTTAATCTATACATTAATTGGCCTGGTTGTTATTATTGTTTTTGGCTTTTGGAGGAAACATATGTATATAATTGATGTTGGAGGATGTATCATGTATGTGAGGCCAGTAGCACTTGTGAGTTTTAAAAAATTATCGGTTGGTACGGCAAGAATCATGCTTAAGTTGATTTATATTCCATGATTACATAACCTTACATAGGATTAAACTTTTTCAATTGTCATAAATTGGAAGAAAAATCTATTTAATTATTGCTCACTTGTGTTTCAATTCTTGTCTTGATAACAGCGTCTGAGTATCTTTCATTTGACTAAGAGTAAAGAATTTTTAGTGGTTATAATGCTAGACATTCTGCAAATAAAATAAAATGTGTCATCCTAACCGTCACCAACGAGCCCAACATTATTGAGAGGGGGTAAATCAGAAAATCGAAATTAGTCATGAGAATAATTTCTTGAGCTTTGATTATAATGATAGACATGTTATCATCGTAAGTTGTTGTTGACCAAGAGTCAGAAAGAATTTTTCTTAGTCTTTGTTTGAACCAAGATAAAATAGATAATTTATGGGCTAGCTCTTTATATATATCATCCAACAGTCAATTAAATCACTTTCAATGTAACCAATCAAGGTGTTGTTGTGTTGTCTTCTTTCCCATATTTTATTCCTTACTTCTTTGTACCTCATAAATATTCATAACTCTTTTTATATTTAGATAAAATTGCTTTGTTCATTTAAGAACCTTGAAAAATAAACCACAGTGCATATATAATATTTAGCCATGTAATTGTGAGGTAGATCAGAGAACTTGCTTACCTTTTGAATTCTTTAGGTCAATCTTTCTTGGACCATCATGTTCTTTAATTCTTATTAAGACCATTGGTGCATGCTTACACTCGGTCCAATTTAAACTTTATGAAAGATGTATCCAATACACTTCTTTTGAGTAATGACAATGACGACTACCTTGAATTTCTTCACTTGACTACTAGTAGAAGCTTAATCTCATATCTCAAAATCTTTCATCATTGTGTTTAAAATAATTTGTCATCTTTATATTAGTATTCATATAAATAAAACCATTAACATATAAGCAAATAATGAGAAAACCTTTTATTAATTCGTCCCTTCTTCATATAAAGAAAATGCTGACTTGTGCATCTTTGAAACCCGTTAGCGTAGAAGTATCGATCAACCTAGCTATTTCATATTTCCGGTCATCTTTGTGGTCATATTTTTCAATGCTTTTAGTCTTGTTTTCTTGATTTTAAACTTGATAGAATTATGGTTGCTCAATATGAAAACCCTTTTGCAAGTTCTCCAATGCCATTTAAAAATACGACTTTAACATTAAATCGATACACTTCTAGCTCATTGTGAAGCAACAAACACAAGAATAATCATGCCAAATCAATCTCTTAGACCGCCCACCGTGAGCGCTTTCCGATTTACCCTGACGACCGGTGGTAAACTTCCGTGAGGTCGGGCCGGTCGCACGAGGTTGGAAAAACCTCGTTAATCATTTTTTTTAAGTAAAACTTTTAGCGAAGTCTGCATGTGGTTGATGAGAATACACTTTAATTGCAATAAAGATCATTTGGAAATTTGATTTTGTCAATCCACTTTAAGCTAATTACAACTTCATCATGTCTTTTTTTTATAAACATCTTCATCTTTTTATCCAAGACTTTAATGCATCTTTTGTAACTAAAAATTTGAAGTTCTATACTAAAAAGACAAATTTATTATTTTCATAAATATCTTACAAAGATCTCATCTATCTTGATGGAGTGTTCAAATCCAATGTTTCTTCTTGCATTTGGTAATACAGTTGGAGAAAAACTAGTAGTGTAAAATTGAGTTTTCTAGCCTAGCAAGGATATGCCCTAACATGTTGGTTGAGAATATAATTAGTTTTCTTGCCAACTCTTAGTTGTATTTGTTGGGTGGAATCATGCATGAAATATGCATCTTCAAGAGTTAACCACATTTATGTACGAGCTGACAAAAGATATATATGTGTTATAATTTCGTGAAGGTTTGAAAGTTGGAGAAGTGATACTTATGTTTTGCCTCAAAGTGAGCAATGAGACTTGTTAGAATTTGATAGGTTTTGTTCTTCTGTCCGACAAGAGAAGGAAGGGTGCACACCTTGTGTACATTATAGAAACAATAAAATGAATTGCTACATGCTCAACAATGAGATTTAACGTATTTTGAAGATTTTGCTCTTGATTCATAACCTATGGCTCATTTGGTCAGTCACCGCGCAAGATTCCATTATAAACAATCCCTTTGTAAGAGGTATTGAAGTAAATCCCTTACAATTCCAACCTCAAGATGTTTACAAGCTTCACTCATCTCAAATACAACGGCAATTTACCAAAGGGCGTACCTAAGAATTGAAAATTACCAATTCGCGTATCATGGTTTGTATTTTATCAAAGGGCGCAACCCTTTAAGTGAACTTCCTATTATACCTCTCCCGCCACAAAAAACCTTTTGCTGTTCACATTTTCGAGAGATCCGAACCACTTTAGCAACCACTTTAGCAGTAAATTAATATTTTATGGTTCGGATGGTCAGGTAGTCGAAATTTTCTCAGCCTATATATATATTACTAGCTTGCACAAGTCGAATAATCACGAGGGTACGTATATATTTCGACCTTGCACAACTGAATTCATCACCAAGGCAGCTGAGGAAGATAGGTGTTGAAGGATAAAAAGCAAGCAACAGATTGGTAACAAAAACAAATAGAAATATATGTATGATTGTCAACTTTGATATGGTATCAGACCGAGTTTTATACTTATCAACTCTTTCTACAATT
Organism: Boesenbergia rotunda; assembly: GCA_024364735.1. NCBI lineage: Eukaryota > Viridiplantae > Streptophyta > Magnoliopsida > Zingiberales > Zingiberaceae > Boesenbergia > Boesenbergia rotunda. Next base: position 216,609 of record JAGFNQ010005221.1, on the reverse strand, counting down.
TTTTTATTTGGAGGAGTCTAAGGGTAATATGCATTACATAATAAGGGCTCTCTGAAATTTGTTAAACTTAAGATAACTAAATGCTTGAATTCGACCTAGGGGTGATATCTTACCATATCAGGCCCTAGGAGGGCGTGAAATTAAAGGATTTCAGTCCCTCGGAGTGAATGATATCATTAGATTTCAGGCCCTAGGAGGGACTGAAATATGTTATTTTCAGGCACTGGGATAAAAGGAATTCAGGTACTCCCAGGGCCTGAAATGAATAGATTTGAGGCCCTCCCAGGGGCTAAAATCATTTGATTTGAGGGTCTGGGAGGGTCTGAATCAAAGGATTTCAGGCCCTCCAAGGGCCTGAAATATAATGAATTCAGGCCCTCCTAGGGCCTTGATTATGATTTTCAAAGTTTGCAAAATGTAATTGTAATTTATTTTTCAGGGATGATAATATTGTTGACGAAATTCTTTCTGAGATATGGAATACTCTTGATGATAATGCTGTCACGGGGAATGAATCAGAAATTACAAGGAATTTGACAATTGATCTTAATGAAGAAGCAACTAATCTAGAAGATGAGGGTTTGAATTCTTCTATAAGAGTTGTTGAATTCTTTGAGCCAACCTGGAGTGGGGAGGAAGAAATTGAAATCCAGAATGGAGATGAATTAGAACCCAGTACAAGTGTACTAGAATTCCAAGCCAATGATATGCAGATTGAGCAATATGAATTCCTCCCAGATCAGTACAGTGACTTAGAGGAGGAATTTCCATTAGCTGAAGATCCTTATATTTTGAATTCTCGATTGCTTGCTGGGCCAATTGGAGAGATAGATGCAATAGATGAGCATGAATTTTTTTGGGGGCAAATATTTCCATCTAGAGAAGAATTCAAGAATGCACTTGTCAAATATGCCATGGTTAAGAATATGAGATATAACCTGGTTGACACTTGAAAAAATAGAGTTAAAGCAGTGTGCTTCAACCAACCATGTACATGGAGAATAGTAGCAAGCGGGGAAGTAGAGTTCACTGTTACAAAATATATAAAGGAACACCAATGTAGAATTGTTAGGGAAAGTGCTGATCATCATGCATGCTCTTCATCATTTGTTGCTTCTGTTGTTGAAGAGCAATTTCTTCATAATGAACAATACAAACCAAGTATGATTATATCAGATATTAAAGCTAGATTTGGAGTGACCATATCATACAGAAAAGCATACGTAGCTAGGGAGAAAGCATTGAAAAAGGTTGTTGGAGATTATGATGAGGCTTACAGAGATCTTCCATAATATCTGTGTGAGTTAAGAGCTAGAGATCCTGAAACGTATGTGGCACTATGCAGGAATGGTGACAATCAGTTCCAGCGGTGTTTTTGGGCTTTTGGTGCTTGTCGAAGGGTGTTCAGGTCTTATTTGCGTAGACTTATCGGAATTGATGTCACACACCTAAGAGGAAAGTATTCGGGAGTAATGTTGATTGCAACGACGATTGATGGTAATGACAATGTTCTCTCAATTGCCTTCGCAATAGCTGAAGTTGAATGTGGGTCTGCATGGGAGTGGTTTTTGGAGCATACAAAGAGGTTCTTTGCTGTCGATGATCACTCAATTACCATAGTGTCAGATAGACATCGGGGCATTATATCAGCAGTTAGAAAAGTCTACACAAACGCGCATCATGCCTTTTGTTGCCACCACATGTGTTGTAATATGGTAACTGATACTGGAAGTAGAGCTGCTGTAGGTTTGTTTTGGGCAGCAGCACGAGCCAACACAGTACTCCAATATGATATGATAATGCAGACAATGCTTGAAAAACATCCAGTTGCTCATAAGTGGCTTCAAAACATTGACCCTAAAAGGTGGGCAAATGCACACTTTACTGGGAGAAGGTGTTGGTGCAGGCAGCACCTAAGTCAAACCTGAGTTTTGATAATGGCAAAGGTTTCAAAAGTTAAGATATTATGTTGATCTAACATGTTCACTAAGGATACAGGAAAAGAAGCCCTAGATACACTAGGCACGAAGTCCTGGTCGAGGACTGGGTACGAAGCCCTGACAAGGAGCTGGGCACCGAAGACCTGCTCGGAAGGTGGGCACGAAGTCCTGGTCAAGGACTGGGCACGAAGCCCTGGTAAGGAGCTGGGCACGAAGTCCTGACAAGGAGCTGGGCACCGAAGACCTGCTCGGAAGGTGGGCACGAAGACTTGGTCAGGTGTATCGGGAAAAAGTCCAACCGGAGGAGCCGGTTGGCAAAAGGTAAACTCTCCTGAGAGGAGTAGGTGAGGATACGTTCCCCGTCGAGGGAACAGTAGGCGTCAGCTCGACCTAGGGCTCCATTTTGGAGACCCAAAGTCAGAACCAAGATAGCTACGACTGTAAAATTCACTAACATTCTTGCTTTGTTTTGTGTGGTACTAACCCTGGATGCAGGACCGAAGGAACGAGTTTCTGTAGCTCAGAACGCCCCAAAGGAGAGGGCTAGCAGCTGGGCAGGGCGCCTCGGAGGTCCCGGGCGCCCCCAGTGTCTCGGGGGCCCCGGATGCCTCGGGCGCCCTGGGTCCAAGCCAACGAAGCAGATAGAGTTCAAGTTAGCGAGAAGCCAGCCGACCAAGTCAATCCGGGCGCCCCCTGCTTCCCGGGCGCCCCCGTCAAACCTCGAGCCCGATCCTGGAGGGATAAAGGCTGACCGAGAGGTTTGCGGATCGAGTGACACGTGGAGGGCGCCCCCAGCGTCCCGGGCGCCCCCAGGTGCACTATATAAGGGGCTCGACCCCCAAGGCGCTTCTTACACAATTCTTCCAACGCCAATACGCTCTTCGACTCAAGCGCTCTGCTCCGGAAACCTTCCATCTCGAGATTCAAGCGCCGACGACGTCCCTCTGCTTCGAAGCACGATCCACACCGAGCGTCGATAACGAAGAGTTTAATTTTTAATTTACTGTACTACAACTGTAATATTTTTCTGTAAACATTTGCGCACATATAGAATTGCCCGCAGAAAATGGTCAACGACCGTGGGCCTTGGAGTAGGAGCCGACCGCGACCCCGAACCAGGTAAAATCGCTTGAGTTCTTGTACTGTGTTTTCAATTCCGCTGTGTATTCTCTTAACCTCGAATCCGAAAAGTTTTTTACGATATTCACCCCCCCTCTATCGTATTCTCTCGATCCAACAAGTGGTATCAGAGCGGGGAAGCTCAAATTTGGTGCAACCACTAATTTGAGAATTTTTTTTGAATTTTCTTCGAATATATTTTTTTTCAAATTTTTATCGTTAATCGAGGTTGGTGCAACACCACTCGATAATTTCTTTTCTTCCTGCACTGCTAATCCAAGACCAAGTCTTGGGACATTTTTTTTCATTTCTCTCTCTTTTCAGTAAATTTTAAATGGCCATGCAAGAAGGCTTTAGTACCGCAAGACCACTGCTCTTCAGTGGAGAGGATTTCTCCTACTGGAAGAGTAGGATGGAAGTCCACCTGAAAACTCAGGTGGACATGTGGATAATAATCCAGTCCGGGCTGGAAATTCCGAAGAATGCTGACGGAGTACAACAATCCTACACTGAATGGGATACCACCCTCAAAAGAAAAATTGAAGCTGACGCCAAAGCAACTCATACACTTCAATGCAGCCTAACCAAAGAGGAGCTGAACCGGGTAGGTCCATTCAACAGTGCAAAAGAACTCTGGGGGTAAGCTAATTGAATTGCACGAAGGAACCTCCAACACTCGGATCAGCAAGAGGGACCTACTACTGAACAAGATGTACACAATTAAGATGAACGACGGTGAAACAGCAGCCCAGCTTCACGCTAGAATTCAGGAGCTGATGAATGACCTTCACACAATTGGTCACAAGCTAGAAAATCGTGACCTGATCAGGTATACCCTTAACGCTTTCCCAAAAAACACGTTGTGGGCATCTATGGTAGATGCGTACAAAATTTCAAGGGACTTGTCTAAAATTAAATTAGATGAACTATTTTCTGAACTTAAATTACATGAGCAAACTAACTGCACACAGGCCGAGAAAGACATTGCCTTTATTGCAGGTAAAACTGGAAAGGTAACGAAGAAGAAGCCTCAACCTGAGCCCGAGTCTGAGTCAGATTCAGACTCAGAAGACAGCGAAGGAGATCGACCCAAGCTGGTCCAGCTTGCCCGGAACTACTACAAGGAATTGAAGAATCAATTCAACAGAAGAAAGGCCAGCCGAAAGAAGGAAGATCCAGCTGAACCAACTAAGAACAAATCAAGTGTGACTTGCTTCGAATGCAACAAAAAGGGACATTTCAAATCGGAATGCCCTAACCTAAAAGAAGCCAAGAAAGCAAGAAAAAAGAAGGCTCTTCAAGCAACGTGGGACGAGTCTTCCTCTGAAGAAGAAGAAGAGGTCCCACAATCGAACTTGCTCGCCGTGACTGCCTCAAACGAAATCGAGACCGAGTCAGAATCGGAGCCGGATGACGGAAAGCTCACGTTTTCAGAGGATGGCGAAATAACTGTAAGTGGGTTTTCTAGAAATCAATTGTCGGAATTAATTGCCTATCTTTCTTGAGACTTGGCGAAAGCTAAAATCTGAGTCGAATCTCTCCGACAGGAAGTAAAACTCCTGAAAGAGTGAGCTGACTCTAGATCCTTAACTGAGAAGGTTCAAGAAGGAACCTCTACTCAAGTTGAAAAACTTGAGAAAGAGAACTCCTTGAAAACTCAAGTCAAGGACCTTAGATCATCCTTAGAACGATTCATTTATGGTTCCAAGGATCTTGACATGATTCTTGGAAAACAGAAGTCGGTTCTAAATCAATCTGGATTAGGCTATAGAACCAAGTCTAGACAAAGATCATACTATGCTGTACTGAACCAGTCCAGACCTAAAATTCAGGCATGGGTACCCAAACTGTGCCTGAACAAACAAACTGGATCAAATCAGTATTGGATCCCCAAGGACAAGATTCACATCTTGCCGAACCATTATCGTGGTTTTAGTCCAGGGGGAGCCAAATTAAAAATAATATTCATAGTTAGATAAATTTCTATTCTTGTTTTTAAAATTGCATGATTGCTTGTCTATTTAATTTCTGCAATTTACCATGCTTAGACTTAGGACTGGTTAAATTAAGGACTGAACCAATTAACTGAAATTTGAACAACCTAGTATTGGGTGGCGGTGAGATGATAGTATGTTAGGGAAGCCTCTTCTAATAAAGTCAAGTATACTCTACTTGGTCTCTTTAGACTGGTGAAACAAGCCGAAGCTACCGATCCAAGACCCAAACTAGTTAGACCAGAATTTTTCAAGAAATAATCTTGAAAATGAAATTTCATCAAAAGGCTTTGTCAAGGAAAGGGTTGATGATCCAATAAGGCTACGACCAAAGAAGGCCTAGTGCCTCGCCAAGACCTGGAAGCCAATTTTTAAAATTCAAATTCAAATTATTCTTTGTCAAATTCAAATCTAACACAAATTTTCAGTTAATTGTAGATTCAAACATCTTTTTAAAATAAACTCAAAATCAACTAATTTCAAAATTAATTTAAGTTTTTCAAAATAAATCATAATTTTTCAAAATAATTCTATCTACTAAAACCTGTCTCACAAAACCTATAAGGCTAACGTGATTGACAACCCTAGATTGGGTGAGACAGACTAGGTTGTGAAAATCAATTTAGGCTATTCCTGATTCTAATTAGATCCAAATCAACAAAACTCTTTATGTGTAGGAACATAAAGATTTGGACCAATGAATGTTGGATAGCGGGTGCTCCAGACACATGACTAGGGATAAATTGAAATTCACCAAACACAAGTTCAAAAACCTAGGCTCAGTAGCATTTGGCAACAATGCTACACTCAAGGTGATTGGGTCAGGTAACATTGAACTTAAATCTGTTTTTGTGATTAAGAAAGTTCTTTTGGTTGAAGAATTTAAATTTAACTTGCTTAGCATAAGTCAATTGTGTGATACTGGTTATGCAGTTACCTTTACCAACTCTAGTTGCCTGATTAGAAACGTGTAAGACTCAGAAATCATGCTTAAGGGTACTAGAAAAAATAATGTTTACACTATAAACCTACCACTAGTACCTAAATGCATGTTAACTCAGTTAGAACAATCAAACCTCTGGCATAGGAGATTAGGTCACACAAATTTGAGAATAATTTCGAAAATCACTCAAGTTGGCCTAATTAAAGGTATCCCTAAAATTAAGAACCATGAAAACTTAATATGTAAATCATGTAATCAAGATAAACAATCCAGGTCTAATCACAAACTTATTCAGTCTGATCTAACTCAAACCACACTTGAGCTCCTGCATCTTGACCTATTTGATTCACATGGAGCCAAGTCACTAAGCGGAAACCGGTACTTCTTAGTAATAGTTGATGATTACTCTAGGTTTACCCGGGTTAGGTTTCTAAAGACCAAAGATGAAACCATAAACCTATTCAATGATTTTTGTAAGTTAATTGAAAATCAAAACTATACCAAAATCAAAAGACTTAGGAGTGACCACGGGGGAGAGTTTGAAAATCAACGATTCGAGAAATTTTGTAAGGTAAATGGGTATATACATGAATTTTCGTGTCCTAGAACCCCCCAGCAAAATGGGATAGTTGAAAGGAAAAAGAGAACCCTACAGGAAGGCGCTAGGGGTATGCTCAATGAATTTAACCTAGCTAACCAATATTGGGCAGAAGCAATTAGTACGGCTTACTACATCCAAAATAGGGTACTAATTAACAAACGACACAATAAAACACCCTATGAATTATACTACCATAGACTTCTAAACCTACATTACCTAAGGGTCTTTGGGTGCAAAGTCCATATCCTAAACACCAAGGACTATCTAGGTAAATTCCAGTCTAAGTCAACCCCAGACATCTTCCTAGGATATTCAACAACAAGTAGAGCCTATAGGGTTTACAATAAACAAACCAAGAAAATTGAAGAAACAATAAATCTGATATTTGATGAAGAAATAATAAATCTGATATCTGATGAAGAAAATAACTCAAAATCTGATAATCCATATCTAAATTCATCAAATACTGATCAAGAAGAAAATGAAAATATTGCTGAACCTTTAATTGAACCCCTAAATGAACTAAATATTGAATCAACCATTGAGACAATTGAACCAGCAATTGAACCAACCCAAGTAGTTGAACCAATCACTGAACCAAACTGACCAGCCGAACCTGAGGCTGAACCAAGTTCCAGAAAAACTAAGAAACCCAGACTCAGTCACCCAACTGATCAAATTGTGGGTGATCCAACCTTAGGAGTCAGAACTAGGTCCGCCTATAGGAACCTTAGTCAGATTGCGATGATTTAAAAAATTGAACCTAAGACTATAGATGAAGCCTTACCTGATTCTGATTGGATTATAGCAATGCAAGAAGAGTTAGCCCAGTTTGAGAGGAACCAAGTCTGGGAACTAGTACCTAAACCTGAGGGCAAATCCATTATTGATACTAAGTGGGTTTTTAGGAACAAGCTAAATGATCAAGGAGAAATAGTAAGAAACAAAGTCCGCCTAGTAGACAAAGGGTTCAGTCAAGTAGAAGGGTTAGATTATGACGAAACATATGCCCCAGTAGCTAGACTTGAGTCCATTAGGATGTTATTAGCCTTTGCATCCCATAAAGGATTTAAACTCTAACAAATGGATGTAAAGTCAGCTTTTCTAAATGGATTTATTAAGGAAAAAGTTTATGTAGGACAACCCCCTAGTTTTGAGGACTTAGAAAGACCTGTCCATGTCTACAAACTCACTAAAGCACTTTATGTACTAAAACAAGCACCTAGGGCCTGGTATGAACGCTTATCAACTTACCTAATTTCTAAAGAATTTAAACAAGGACAAATTGACTCAACCCTATTTATTAAGACCCTAGGAAAAGAAATCTTTATTGCCCAAATCTACGTCGATGACATAATTTTTGGGTCAACCAACTCGAACTTCCTAAATAAATTTGTTAATATAATGGAAAATGAATTTGAAATGAGCTTAGTTGGTGAGCTCAATTTCTTTCTAGGGTTACAAATTAAACAAACTAGGGATGGAAACTATGCCCATCAATCTAAATATGCTAAGGAGTTAATAAAGAAATTCAAAATGGACAACTCCAAAAGCATAAGTACCCCCATGGCCACAAATGTAAAAATAGATAGTGACCCTGATGGTAAACCAGTAGACCTTAAACTCTATAGAAGTATGATTGGAAGTCTACTGTACCTTACAGCCAGCAGACCTGATATCCTTTTTGCTGTAGGAATGTGTGCTAGATACCAAACCTGTGCTAAGGAAACACACTTAGCAGCCCTAAAAAGAGTACTAAGATATGTTAAGGGCATCCTAAATGTAGGAATTTGGTATCCTAGAACCTCAACCTTTCACTTGCTAGGATACTCTGATTCTGACTACGCTGGTTGTAAATTAGATAGAAAGAGCACAAGTGGAAGCTGTTAACTATTAGGAAATAGTCTAGTAAGTTGGTGCAGCATAAAACAACACTGTGTAGCTCTATCCACAACTGAAGCTGAGTATGTAGCCTTAGGAGAGTCTGTAGCACAACTCTTATGGATGATGCACACTCTTAAGGACTTCCAACTTAACTACACCCAAACTCAAGTCTACATTGACAATATAAGCTCAATTAATCTAACTAAGAACCCAATCCAACATTCCAGAACTAAACACATAGAAGTTAAACACCATTTTGTAAGAGATCATGTAGCCAGGGGTGAGATAGTTCTTAAGCATGTAGACTCTAAATCTAACTTAGCTGATATATTCACCAAACCCCTACCTGAGTCTGAGTTCAGCTCACTAAGAAGGTAGTTAGGATTATGCTTGGTAGAATAGGTGTACTTTACTTCTGTTTTTCTTACTGCTTTACTCGATTTTAAAATCAGCTTCTAAAATAATTTTAAAACTGCCTTACTTGATTTTCAAAATCTTTTTACAAATTTAAAATCAATTTTTCGACTTAGTTTTATTTAAAACTGCCCCCTTCAAAACTAGGGCTTTTTTCGCAAATGGACTTAGCCTAGGCCCTAACCCTAGAACTGCATGCACCTATAGATCTAGAAGCCAGCATTTCACAAGCACCTTAGGGTACTTTTGACTGATAATCTAGAATGAGTTGAGATGCTTAGGTCTTTGCCTTAATTCAAGATGTTTTAAGTCAGTGCATCTGTAGTAATTGGGGCACTAAATACAAATTGAACAGTAATCAGGTTAAGTATCAAGTTTAGAAAATCTAACAGAACACTTAACTTGACTAACCCTAGCGAAAACTACTGTTTATAACAGTTAGTAAGTAGCTAATTGGGTTAGACATGACCCGACAGAGATATATCAAATTGATTTGGTCTAATCTATATCTTGAATTGGTTCAGTACAGCATATTATTCTTTTACTATATCCTTGTACAATTTGGTTTTTTTATATTTGCTTTGTTTTTTTTGATATATGGCAAAGGGGGAGAGAGTGAAAAGGAGAGAAGATTTAAAAGTGAAAAGGAGAGAAGATTAGAAAATTAAAATTTTTTCAAAATTCAAAATTTCAAAATTTTCTTTATCCTTTCTTCAAAAAGTACTTAATTTAAAGTTGCCTTCAAAACCGTCTTTTTCAAAAATTTCCAAGTACTTTACTTAAATTGTTTTAAAAAAATTTCAAGTACTTGACTTAAATTATTTTCAAAAATTTTCAAGTACTTGACTTAAATTGTTTTCAAAAATTTCCAAGTACTTGACTTAAATTATTTTGAAAAATTTTCAAGTACTTGACTTAAACCATTTTTCAAAATTGTGTCTAAGTACTTGACCTAAGATGTTTGTTATCTCTACGTACTTATGTTCAAACTTCTCAAATAAGAAAAGTTTCTAAGTATAAACTTTCTAAAGTACTAAAAAGAGTGAAAGTTTGTTAAATCAAATTTCTTTAAAACTTCAGAAGATGTTTAGAAAAATTTTCTACTAAGTTATTGACTTAAAATTTTTTTCTAAAAATGTAAAATGTCTAAGTATAAATTTTCCAAGTGCCCAACCAAAAATTTTTTGGAAAATGTTTTCTAAAACTTCTGTTGAAAAATGTTCTAAGTGTTGAAAAGTTAATTCCATCTTTAGACTTAGAAAATTTTCAAATCCCACGAATCTTTGAAAAACCTAGTGGGAGATTCCTTCCAGGGGGAGGAAACTAAACTAGTATTTTACCTGTTTCGATTAACTTAACTTTTTGAATCGGGTTGCCATAAATCAAAAAGGGGGAGATTGTTGGAGCAGGCAGCACCTAAGTTAAACCTGGGTTTTGATAATGGCAAAGGTTTCAAAAGTTAAGATATTATGTTGATCTAACATGTTCACTAAGTATACAGGAAAAGAAGTCCTAGGTACACTAGGCACGAAGTCCTGGTCGAGGACTGGGCACGAAGTCCTGGTCGAGGACTGGGCACGAAGCCCTGGCAAGGAGCTGGGCACGAAGTCCTAGCAAGGAGCTGGGCACCGAAGACCTGCTCGGAAGGTGGGCACGAAGACCTGGTCAGGTGCATCGGGCAAAAGTCCAACCGGAGGAGCCGGTTGACAAAAGGTAAACTCTCCTGAGAGGAGTAGGTGAGGACGTGTTCCCCGTCGAGGGAAAAGTAGGCGTCGGCTCGACCTAGGGCTCCATTTTGGAGACCCAAAGTCAGAACCAAGACAGCTACGACTGTAAAAGTCAGAACCAAGCTGAGCAAGTAACGCTTCGGAAGCTCACTGGGGCAGGCGCCCCCAAGCTCCCGGGCGCCCCGGATGCCTCGGGCGCCCTGGGTCCAAGCCAACGAAGCAGATAGAGTTCAAGTCAGCGAGAAGCCAGCCGACCAAGTCAATCCGGGCGCCCCCTGCTTCTCGGGCGCCCCCGTCAAACCTCGAGCCCGATCCTGGAGGGATAAAGGCTGGCTGAGAGGTTTGTGGATCGAGTAACACGTGGAGGTCGCCCCTAGCGTCTCGGGCGCCCCCAGGTGCACTATATAAGGGGCTCGACCCCCAAGGCTTCTTACACAATTCTTCCAACGCCAATACGCTCTTCGACTCAAGCGCTCTGCTCCGGAAACCTTCCATCTCGAGATTCAAGCGACGACGACGTCCCTCTGCTCCGAAGCACGATCCACACCAGGAGTCGGTAACGAAGAGTTTAATTTTTAGTTTACTGTACTACAACTGTAATATTTTTCTGTAAACATTTGCGCACATATAGAATTGCCCACAGAAAATGGTCAACGACCGTGGGCCTTGGAGTAGGAGCCGACCGCGACTCCGAACCATGTAAAATCACTTGAGTTCTTGTGCTGTGTTTTCAATTCTGCTGCGTATTCTCTTAACCTCGAATCCGAAAAGTTTTTTACGACATTCACCCGCCCTCTATCGTATTCTCTCGATCCAACAGAAGGTGCAGAATGCTTACCACGAATTGTGTGGAGAGCTTAAATGCTTTGTTCAAGTCTACACGTGAGCTTCCCATAAACAGGTTAATTGATAATACAAGAAGAAAAGTTGTTCAATGGTTCTATAACCGTAGAGAGGAAGTCTCCAAATGGCATGTTGCTTTGACACCTTATGCTACAAAAGAAATGGATTCAAGGAGAGAGAAAGCAAGAGCTTATAAGGTTCACCCTTAATCTCAATCAGAAATGGAAGTAGAAACATGAGGCACTTCATACATTGTTGATTTGGAAAATAGGTTATGTCATTGTGGGGAGTTTCAAATTTTAGGTCTTTCTTGCTCACATGTTATTGCCGTAATCATTAACAGGAACATGGATACACTCCCATATTGTGAGCATTATTTTTATTCTGAAACTTGGAAGTGGGTTTACATGGATCGTATTTTCCCTTGTAGAAGCAAGCAGTTTTGGCCTACTGGAGTAAACGACATTACAGTTCTATGTCCCCGTAGCCTTGTGCAGCCTGGTAGAAGAAAGAAGGCACAGATTGAGTCCAGACACAATGGCAAGGTGAAACTAAAATGTAGCCGGTGCAAACAACTTGGTCATAATAAAAGGACATGTAGAATGCCGCCAGCCCCAAGGTCTTGAGTTAATTGGTATATGTAGTAACCCAATTTTCTGATTGAAGTGTATATTTTGTATGGAGGAGAACTGAATGTATGTATTTTGTATAATGTACAACCATAGTGTCGTCAAAAAACTAGTTGTTGTTAATGTTGTGACTTGAAGAAGTATTTCAATATTATGATACATTTCTTCTTGTGTAATTTTATGTAAGCAGAAAAGATCAGTTGTGAAGTCCTCTGATTTTTAAACCCACAATAATGTTATTTCAGGTCTTCAAGTCCTGAAGTCCTATGGTTTGTGAATATCTTTCATTTGAGGCCCTTTGTTTGTTTGCTTTATTGATTCATTGTTCTGTGCCAACTGATACTGTATTAACATGTAATTGATAATCATTAGGACTATGTTTGGAGACCCAAAATACCATCTCCTAGCTAAACTCTAACTACTGGTAATGAGTTTTCAGAAATCAAAATATCATAGGTCCATGATACAAACCTCCTGCTGTGCCAAATTCTTAAAATATGAGGTAATGATGTGGATGGAATTAAATTGTGGTATGCAATATCTATTTAGGTACTCTCCATCTTGTTTCATATTAAATTTTTTTTCACAACATGTATACTTATATAAAATATTTAATCATAAGTGTATTAAATTATTTGCAATTTGAAATGAGAGTATTGTTTCAGGCCCTGCGTGTGCCTGAACATTATTATTTCAGGCCCAGCGTGGGCCTGAAATGAGATTATTTCAGGCCCACGCTGGGCCTGAAATACGATTATTTCAGGCCCACGCTGGGCCTGAAATACTATCATTTCAGGCCCAGCGTGGGCCTGAATTTAAATTAGGGGAGAGGAAAATTAAGGTTCAATATTACTGATAGTATCGACAAAATGATAGATTATAGATTAGAGATTACACAAAAACAAGGATCGAAAGTAATGCTCCATTGATTTCAAAAGGATTACATACATTATAACTACAAATATACATTGTTTGTCATTACACTTATATTATACAACTGAATCATTTTGTTTCAGGCCCTGAGTGGGTTTCCTAAAGTGCTTTTGGTTGAGGCCCACCGTGGTCCTGAATTCAAATGATTCCAGCAAAAGCAAGGTTCAATATTACTGATGGGTTCAACAACAATTACAGAATATAGATTATATATGAGACAAAAACAAGGATCGAAATCAATGTTTCATTGATTTGAAAATGATTACATAGATTGTATAATTACAAATATACAATGTTTGTCATCACACTTACATAATCATAGTATCAACAAAAACAATTTTTACAGATTTAGCTTCAAGAACTTGTCTCTCATTATTTTATATCCCACCTGAAATCGATAATTTTTCATTTGCTTTTGGCTAAAATCTGTAGATCTTTGAAAGACCAGACTTTCAGCATACCGCATAATGAAAAAAGAACAATCCAACCTGAAAAACCAATATTCACATTGTTGTCATTTTATAAATCCAACTATGAAATCAATTGTTATTTTTAACCAAATAAAACATCATCTTACGATCTGCTTTGGGTGGGTCCTTCTACAACAATTTTATTAAACTCTGTCCCAGCTATGGAAGGCAATCCTTTATTCCATATCTTTTAATATGACCAGTTCAAATTTTTGAAAAATGCCACCTACACAGATGTTACATTAGTAACAATTATATTGCATTAGTAAAGGTATATATATGAAATAGAAAAATTACAGTTTTTTCAAATTTGGCAGTGTACCATTCAGTGGCACCGAGAGAATTATAATGATGAATACTACCTTGCTCGAGGTCAATAATCATTAGATGCCAATGATCATCTGAATTATTTAGAGGACAGATGATATATCTAATTGGCTTATCCGTATTAGTAGCAATTGTTTGTTCAAATGCCTGAGCGTGAATCACCTTAAAAAGCTCCTATGTTTATTAAAAAGGAAGTGTCAGTGGACTAAATCATAGAAAAAAACAACAAAACAAGTAGCTAATTGACTTACATCAAACCCCACCCCACAGAATATGGAGGGGTGGTATGGTGAGTTACACATTTTTGCTTCATTTACAAGAATTGTCCAGTATGTATTTATGCAATCCCCGGTGGTGTAGTCATTCCAATCAAATATTGTCAAAAATAATTACATATCTAATGAAAAGGTCCCATTGGACCATACTGGATTCTACTCATACGTACATGCAAATAAGATAAGCAACTTAATAACAATGTGAATGAATAAATTTTATTAATGAATGTCAATAATCATCATTGTTTTACAATATTTTTCCAAACGCAATAGCAACTAACTCACTTTAATTTACTAAGCTTTAATAATGTTTCAGCAATCTTTGCATCTTTATTCTTCTTAAAAAATGCCCTAGAATTCTTTAAGATTTTGCTTTTAACCTTCTGAAATTCTTTTGCTTTAGCTGCCTGTTGTTCAGATATGTTTGTTTGGGTAGAGGTCGCAGATTTTGTTGTTTGCGTTGTGGTATCTGACATTGATGGGGCAGGAGGCTTGTCATCTTCATCTTCATCTTCATCTTCATCTTCATCCTCATCCTCATCCTGAACAACTTGTTTGCCCTTGCCTTTGGCCTGGTAGTCTGGTCTGACCTGAGTTAATTTCCTTTTTTTGACAAGTGACTCACCTTCATCTGACCCTTTGCTTTCCAATTGTTTATGTAGCTTCATGATTCTTTGGTTAGCCTGAAGTATGATCGTCTCTCTTACAACTATCCTTTTTTGATTTTGCTCATCTTGTTCTTTAAGCTGCGAATCTTTGTCACCAATTATTTTATCTTTTCAACAATGATTTTCATCTTTTGTGTTTAAGC
>JAGFNQ010005221.1:80835-197527 GCA_024364735.1 Boesenbergia rotunda | reverse complement strand
CGGTTCGATCCTTAGCTACGGCGCATTTGCAGAAATTTTTCCTCCAAATGGGACGCGCACCTTGGGACGCTGGGGCTTCTAGACTGCCCACTACGAGCGCTTCCCGATTTACCCTGGCGTCGGTGGGAAACTTCCGTGTGGTCGGGCCGGTCGCCCGAGGTTGGTTGAAAAAACCTCGTTAATCATTTTTTTCTCTTTTATATCCAGCTATTTGTTTTTTTTATTTACAAAGGGTATTCACGCCTGACTAATCCGCTTGGTTGACCGGCCCTGCCCCACAGCCTTCAACGAGAGTATCCACCGGTCAACGAAGGTAAATTATGGGATGGAGACACGTGGCGACTTCACAACTGATGATAACGGTACCTGATGGCCCGACCACGTAGCAGCCTGTTGTGATTTTTTCTATTAGCATACTACGTACACGCTCTATCAGAGAAAAATTGAACACGAAAAGTGAGGGATCACCTAAGTGAGTCATTATCAATCGCACCATGCCCGCGGAGGCAAAACTGTCCGGGTAAACTTTTTATAGTGACTGATCTCACCGTCGAAGCGGTCCCATATTCAGAAACCCCCTAAGGAATTTTTGGAGGTACATTTCTACTAGTTGATAAGAGCGTTCACTGTCAAAATATCACCTCAGTTAATAGGCCCCTCAAAAAAAAGATTTCGAGCTTGGAACCTCAAACAACACATATCTCAATATTTACTATTTGGGATTAGTCATTTCGACTATATTCGTCTATTTGGGCTAGGTCCAAGTAGTCCTGGATGTCGACGGTCCGACCTGTAAATAGGCCACCAAATAAAAAACTTACACACCCGAACATCATTAATGGTTCAAATTCCATAAACATTTAAAAATATCCAACCAGTATGACATGAAAATAAGTCATGCTTCATATCATCCTATCATGCCCTGTGGGCCTGAAATTTAACCCTTGTTTCTTTCTTGATACAGTGACGGTTCATGTTTTTTAATGCACGTTTAACACTATCACTTCTTTTTTATCATTAATATGAATTTTACGTTCCTAATTAGTGTCATGTTGATGGTTTATGATTTATTATATTCCTTAGCCAGACGAAGATTTTTTCTGCTAGCGGTGGTTTGTTGGATTATTACAAGGTTGTGTTTGGTAGGGAGTAATTAATCCTGTAATGTAATCTTGATTATATTACAAGTTGAATTTCTTTGTTTGAAATAATATTAAAATTGTAATTTAATGGAATCTCGATTACAAAAGTGGCTCACGATTTATAATCTCGATTACAAAATTAAAACAATGTAATCCGATTACTTTACAGTTTGTAAAGTCGTCGGCCGATCGATCGTCGGTTGTTCGCTGGTTGCCGATCGACAGCCGGCGGCGGCCGCCGGTCGTCGGCCGACCGACGACAGTCGCCAACCATGCTCGTCGATCGTCGTTGTCGATCGTCAGCCACCAATCTTTGATTACATTACAGGATAAATTACCCTTCACCAAATATAATCTATGATTATCAAAAATTACATACTATTTATTACTATATTTAGTAATGTAATCTTGATTACATTACAAACTTTATTATATTAAGAAAAAAACAACTCGTTTACGAAAGTAACTTTGCCGGAGTTGCCATCAGCACGAGCGGCTCCTTCTTGATAACGACGAGCCCAAACACCTCGCTCATGTCCAGATCCTCCCTTCTCACTCCCGGCGGCAATTCCCAATCGAAACCGTGTAAGAGATTAGCCAGTGTAAGCCACATAACTGACTCTGCCATCGAGATCCCGGGGCACATCCTCCGGCCGCTGCCGAACGGCACGAGCTCAAAGCACTGCCCCAGGTAGTCAACGGAGCTACCCTCGAACCGCTCCGGCCGGAACTCCTCGGGCTTATCCCATGCATCAGAATCCCGCCCGATGCTCCACGCGTTGACGTAGATTCTAGTGCCGGCGGCGACGTCGTAGCCACCGACCTTGCAGTGCTGCTGGCACTCGTGGGGCAGCATCAGAGGTGCTACCGGGTGGAGTCGGAGGATCTCCTTGACGACGGCGTGCAAGTAGCTGAGCCGCTGAAGGTCCCCCTCGTCGACATAGCTTTTTCCGGCCGCCACTCGGCGGACTTCCTCCTGGGCTCTAGCGAGCACTCGGGGAGTCCTCACTAGCTCCGCCATGGCCCATTCCATTGTCGTCGCCACTGTGTCCGTTGAGCCGAACATCAAGTCCTGATAAAGATTGGGATTGATTAAGAGGAAATTAATCATTTTAGATCAACAAAATCTCTAAATCAAAGTTTTAAGATTCCGTAATTCCTTAAAATTTGGATGGTACGTTGTTTTTACCAGGAGAAGAGCTTTGACGCCGTCCCTCGTGAGGCCGCTGCCGTTCTTACTCTGTTCCTCTCTGAGTAAGCGCACCAGAACACTGGCATAGGTGTCGTCGTCGTCACCGCCGGCGCGTTCCCGCTCTTTAATTTCCCTTTCGAACAAGTTGTCCCACTCCTTGAAGTTCCTCTCCAGCCTCCCATGCACTCCCGTGACGGTGTTGAGCCAGCGGTGAGCCCATGGGAAGAAGTCTCCGGCGACGAAGCCCCCCAAAAGCTCTGCCGTCCGAGATATTATGCTCCCGATCTCGTTCCTCGCGCACTCCCCTGTCGGCGCGAACCTCTTCCCGAACACGGCCCGGCACATGATGCAGCTCACCAAACATATCAGACTCCTGCTGAGGTCGACCGTGCGGCCGGACGCGGCGGCGGCGGCCACGGTGTTCATCAGGGTGCGCACCTCCTCCTCCCTCGAGGCGGCGAGGCCTCGGATCGGGCGCGGGGAGAGGAAGTTGACAACCAAGAGCCGGCGTGCCCGGGTCCAGCGGGGGGAGTAGGGGGTGAGAGCAACTTCGAGGCCGCCGTAAGAGAGGCGCCGCCAGATCGCAAGGTCGGGGCGGAAACAGAGTGCGAGGTCGTTGGTCTTGAAGACGTCGCGGGCGAGGGCGGGGGAGGATACGACGAGGGTGGTGACGCTCCCTAACCGGAGGCGGAGGATTGGGCCGTAGGCAAGGGAGAGTTGGTGGAGGGAGCGGTGGGGGAGGCCGCCGATCTGGTGGAGGTTGCCGATGATTGGGAGGCCCGGCGGGCCGGGTGGGAGTCGGAGGCTGCTGGATCCCTTGTTGACCTTCTGACAGCGGCGGTGGTACAAGAGCAGTAACAACGTGAAGGAGATGAGTAGTAGCGCCATGAAGAAGGTGGAGGTTGCATGTGCATGAAATTCGAGGCCCTGCTGGGACTCCTGATCTTGGGCGGCAGACTGAACTACAGACATTGTCGTCTTGTCGATAACCTTCCTAATTTAGTCATCTGCACCCTGTTTTAAATAGCTCCGAGAAGCCTCCCTTTCTTTGGGAGACGGGATCGTCTGTCCCAAAATGGCTCCTGTCTTTTTGTCTCAATCATCGGCAATAATTGATGAGTCATTTAATCATCGATCGGATATCATCGACGGCTTCCAACTGTCGCCTGTAACAAAATTATACGTTAGAGGTATGATGAACCCGGTGAGGACCGTTGCAATTACAATCTCGTCATATTCACAGTCGAATCTGACGAGATTGTAATATGATCATTTCGACCGATTTATCGTTATTCCAAGATATCGTTTGATTCGGGACGGCAATAAAAAATTATTAGTGATGTCCGATCATTAATTGTACGACTCATCGATTATCGCCGACGAATATGAGATAGACAGGATATGGATCCTTTGGGACAGAGGATCCCGTTCGCTTTTTTTTTTTTTTTTTTTTTTTTTTTTGGTTAAAACAAAGCCACGCCGTTTTTAAATAAAATGATTTTAAAGTCAATATTTTTTTTAATAGCTCCTGTTTTAGACAAATTATTATTTTAATAATTTTTAAAATAGGGATGGATAATAAAATAAAACACTTGATTTTCTTTAGCATCTACCATAAAAAAATTATTATGCAATATTTTATTTATTTTTCAATGGCAATAGGTATTAAATTTACGATGATTTCAATGCGTGATTAGTCTGACGAATTTTTTATTTATATAAAGGTAAATTGAGAATATTCGTAATGAATTATCTATAAATTTATAATTCTTAATTAAGTCAATTGCTTAGTAAGAAAATTTATTTATTAATTGTTTAAAATTATGAATCGATTGTTAAATATTTAAAAAATTAGAAAATATTTTATCGCTGCATGAGGAAAAAAAAAATGATGTAAATGTTTATAAACAAGGAATGCAATATGCACCCAAAATTCTGAGGTAAATAATTCATAACCTATTTTCTAAAATAACAGCTTTGGAGAAAGTACAGATTAAAAGTTTAGCCAGGATGTACCTTATAATCCTTGTGCAATTACAATAGCTGAAATGTTCTGATCGGTCAGTCTCATTCAAACTGTATTATCCAAATTTTTATATATTGTCTAATTGAGAAAACAAAGATAGCGAAAAGTGATGCATAATAGTTGATTTGTTGTAAGGATGGTACATAATTGAAGATATTTATTTCTATAAATTGTATCGATTTTGTAGACGGTCGCGCGCACACCTCCGTTCCCACTTGCGCCCTGACTGTCATGCACATAAAAAATATTCATAAACTAATGCATGGTTTTCAAAAATAACTGCATTAGAGAAAGGTCAAATTAAGAAAATGATGGATTTATGAATCAACTTAATTCAATCTGTTTATTGAATAAACTTAATTCAATTTGTGGACTCAAACGGTTTAGCCAGGCTGTGTCTTATGGGTAACGTTGAATTTGATTTGGTGATGAATTCGATCCCATAAAATTTTTTTATTAATCATCAAAATAAATTAAGAAGTGTTAGCAATAAATAATATAGAAGTCTAACATCGTAAGATAATATATCTCATTTGAAAAAAAAAAACTCTAATAAACTTTATGGTAATTAAAAATTAAGTTATGAGTATTTAAAAAATAATTATTCGTTCTCCCATGTTATGAGTATTTAGAAAATAATTATTCGTTCTCCCATGGTCCCGGAGGATCCTTGTGCAATCGAAGAATAGGTGGAACGTTGCAATTGGTCTGTCTCAATCAAACGATGCTATCCGCATATTTTATATGAATAATGATTGGGAGAGTGAAAATAGGAGAGTGAAAATCATAGTAAATGGTGTGATATCTTACATGCACTATCTCTGATGGGTTTACCGTACCCCCTAAGGTATAGTATGATTCGAGGCGGCGGCCGAAGGCCGCCGATAGTGTTCAAGAGATAATCGGACGTGCGCACGTAAAGTCCCACGTCATGCCACATCATTCACTATGATTTTCACTCTCCCATTTTCACTCTCCCTATCATTACTCATTTTATGTATTGTGTAAGAGCAATGATAGGGAGAACGAAAATGGGAGCGTGAAAACCATAGTGAATGACGTGGCATGACGTGACACTTTATATGCACACGTCCGATTATCGCTTGGACACCATCGACGGCCTTCGGCCGCCGTCCCGAATCAAACTATACCCTGGGGGCACGGTAAATTCGTCGGAGATCGTGCATGTAAAGTATCATATTATTCATTATGAGTTCACTTTTTTATTTTCACTTTCTCAATTATTATTCATTGTGTAATTGGAAAAGCAGACAGTGAGAGTTGCATGTGAGTTGATTTGTAAAGATGATGCATATTTGAAGGCATTTATTTCTGTCAATGGTAACGATTAACGGGCGGTTGCACCTCTTCGTCTCTACTTGCCTACTCCTTTGACCGCAATGCACACAAACAATGAAACAAACATGATTCATAAATTACATGCATGGTTTTCATAAATGACATGCGCTAGAGAAAGCGAGGATAATTTTTTTTAAAAAAAGATGGATTTATAATTTGTTAATCAACGTACTCAATTCAATCTCTTGAGACATGAAATAATGTTCTAATTGATTTGTCTCAATCAAACTGTATTACACAAGTATTATGAATGTACGTGGATGTCATAAATTTGAATTTATCTTCAATATCTAATGAATTGAGTGAATATGTTTAAAGTGTAAGATAAAGATAAATGTATCTTACCAATGTAATATATATGACTTCGATTTGTTCAAATGTATGTAAATATAATGTTGAATGTATCTACTCACTCTATAAATAGAGAGTTGTAAACATCATTGTGGTAATGGAAAAATAAAGATATACTCGCTCTTTTCCTTCTTCTCATTCTCTCCCTGGTATTTTTTTTTTCCTTTTACAACGGAATGTATAATTTGTGAATCAACTTAATTCAATCCGTTTATACATGAAATGCTCTAATCGACCTGTCTCAATCAAACCGTGTTACAAAAATATTTATATATTGCTTAATTGGGAAAGCAGATAGTGAAAGTGGTGCATGGGAATTGATTTGTAAGGATGGTGCCTAATTGGAGGCATTTATTTCGGTTAATTATACTGATTATCTATATCACATTTCCTAAATAAATATTTAATTTTATATTTTATATTAAAAAATTTCTTACATATCTATATTCATTCCCTAAATTTAGATTAGATGAATAGTACCTATCTAAATTTAGAGAATAAATTTAATTCCTTAAACATTAAAATATTATTTTTTAATTTTATTTTTCACTTTCTCATTTGTCATTTCTTCTTTTCTACTTAGAGGTTTGCCATTTCTCCTTCTCTGCTCAATGTCCGTTTCTTCATCTCTACTCAACCCTTGTTCTTAAAACCTCTCACACATTTTTCTCTGGTTTTTACAGATGTCGCGATAGCCATCGATGGAAGAGCATTATGAATTTTTGTTTTCTCTCTAAGTTTTTTTAGCATTTATGTTAGGGATCGCTAGATTGTTAATGAGGAACTTGTACTTTCTCATAATAATAAAAAAATAGAGGAGAAAGAAATAATAATAATAATAATAAATTATGATAAATTATAGAAAAACTAATAAATTGGATAGTGAAAAGTTGATCTTTTATTTTAAAAAAATAGTTTTTTACTCAAAATTTTATATTTAGATAAGGAATCTGGTATGAATGTTTTAAGGAGGATGATAGCATCCTTCGTCCGTACTTGCCTATGATCAGTCACTCCAGATTCGTTACTATCTGGTCAATATTTATATGATTATCCTCGTTGATCGGTGGGAATTTTCGTTGAAGGCCGTGAGACAGGGCCGGTCAGTCAAATGGATTAGTCGGATACCCCTTGTAAATCTGAATACCCCTTATAAATCCAAAAAAAAACACAAAAGAAACATGATTCATAAACTATCTGCATGATTTTCAAAAATAATTATGCCAGAGAAAAGACGAATTAAAAAAATAGTTGGATTTATAATTTGTTAATCAACTTAATTCAATCGGTTTCCAGAGATATAATTTGTCTATCATTCTTTTTTAAGGTTTGGTTATGGCTTGCAGTAATTCCACATCAAAAAAAAAAACTGATGTAAATGATTCATAAACTACATGATTTTCACAAAATAGTTAGAACAAAATTTGGTTCTGGATTGTTTCGCCTCGTTCAAGTAATTCTCTTGCTTGATTTTGTGCATGCATGGAATGAATATAATTGGGTCTCAAAGGACGAGCAGTTTTGGTTTGTGAATATCTCTTTTCTAATTCTAGATCAGCTTCTCCTTAATTACCTGCTATGTTGACGCTTTTGATTCATAAACTCTGTTTATAACAAATGGAGGTTTTCACTTGTATCCTTTTGTTGTAGGTACATGGCTTTGTTAATTGTCTCTGGTTTGCTACTTAGCAACATTCACCTTTGCTGTAAGAATTAATGTTGTTGTTGTTGTTGAATTAGATTAAAATCATGCGATATTTTTTATTTCATAGATAGGATATGATATCTTAGAAGATGCACGAGTGAAAAAATGTGATCTAACAATGTAAAATATTTTAAAATTCATATGTGTGATTCTCTATATGTTGTAAGTATTATTTATTTTTATAAACTTGGCCTAGAAGTTTGGGTAATATAGCTATATACTTTTTTGGTTTAATTTTTGACATATTACGAGTTTATTGTTGACACGTCATGGATATAGGTTTTTGATTCATGATACTTTGATAGTGTTTGGATTGATTTTATAAAAGATTTGATTGATATATAGTTCAAAATGTCCTTAGTCTAATATTTTTTAATTGTTTAAATAATTTATCTTTTAAATATATGTTAATGATTTTATAAATGTATTACTTAAATAAGATAACGATTTTTAAAAACTGCAAAACACAACTAAAGATAACAGTTTTAAATTGTTATCAAACTATTGTTTTTCAATTGAAAACATGATGATTTTTGTTTTTTTTGTTGTCAAACTATTGTCTACTCCACCCAAAGACATCGGTTTAAAAAACGTTGTGAAACTGTTGTCCAAAGCACTCAAAGATAATAGTTTAAAATCATTGTTAAGTTGTTATCAATCGCGCTAAAAGATAATGGTGAAAAATCAATATCGTTGATAAAAAAGACAACAATTTTTAATGGTGGTCTTTGAGCGACCTTTTAATAACAGTATAACACGTCTTTTAATCATGGTTTTTTGGGCCTAATGAGATTTTTTCTTGTGGTAATCAAATTTAACTATGGGTATAAAACTCTTAACAAATGAAAGCTCACACTCTTTACAAATATGTAAATGAAAACCTAAAGAAGTAATTATTATCACTTCAATGCTATTTATCATGAAAATAGGAGGTCTTAAAAATCTAAGGAAAAATATAGAGCGTTCCATGCTAGGACTCTCTAGGGGCAAGAAAGGTTTGGGGTACAAACTTAAAATCAAGAATGATGATCTATCTTATCATAGAGTTCCATATAGGCATGGAACTCAATCTAGGTCTAGGAGTCAAGTCAAGGTCACAAGGAAAGTCATCCCTAGAGTTGACCAAGACAAGACCAACATGACTAAGGCTTCGGAGAAGCCTAAAAAAGTCATTAGGAAGGTATCAAGGGAAGTTATCCCTAATAAATACCTAGAGCATTCAAAGAGCACAAATAGGTTTTGGGATCCTAAGAGTGTGTTCGTCACACTATAGATAGGTATAGGGAGTGTCAACTTAAATTGGAATGGTACTTAACCCAACCATGATGAAGTTGACACTTTGGGACATTTTCAAGGATTTACTACCATTGAAAATGATCGAAGAAGTCATTTGTTTACTCTTGGGGGAGTAAAATTATGTCAAACTATATTGTTGAAAGATTGAACTAAATAAAGTTGACATAACTAGGTTAGAATCTAAAGATATGCCAAGTTGGGGGGTTCAGTATTATCTTGGAAAATCAAGGGAAAATTAGGATTATGAGTTATTGATATTTAGATAGGAAATATAAGAATTTTCTTTTATGCTATTATGTCATGCTTGATATGCCCTATCACATGTCATGACATCATAATTCATCATTCATATTTTATTATAAAAATATCATATGTCATGTCATACATGCATCATTTAGCTATAATATATTTTTTTTAAATCCTCATATGATGCATGTCATAGTCATTATTATGCATTAATTTAATTTTTATTGAAATTGAGGATATTGGCATTAATTGACATCCTAAGTGGATGATTAAAATTTATAATGTCTAGATAGAGATGCATGAACCCTAATTTAGGGAGAAACAATTTACACATCTCACCAAGACCATAAGTTGACTTATGTGTGTTTTGAGAAACATTAAAAGCAAGTGAGATGTTAGGTTGATGAACAAAACTCAAGGTATTGATTAATGTGCAACTTATTGAGCTTTAGTTTCATCAAAACATGAATTTATATGAACTTCAATCATTAGGAAAGCTAATGTACAAGTCATGTGCATTTAGCCCAAAGAACATGGTTGGAAATTATTTTTAAAAATCATTTCAAAACTATCTTGAAAAATCTTGGTAAAGAGTATCTTTTGATAGAACTCATCATTGATGAATTGAATACAAAATAGAGTGAAATATTGAAATATCTCAATGGTTTCCAATATTGTGTTAATCCTTGAAAATGGAAGCTATTTTTATAGAAAATTATTTTTCCATGATAATATGTGTTATAAATAATGTCTACACAAAATTTTAGGATTTTTTCAATTTTATAGAATTATTTAGGAGTTTCTGAAATTCCATCTGAAATTATTTTCAGAAATCAAAAACTCCCAATCGATCAGGTGATCGATTAGGAAAGTAACCAATCGATTGGTCACTTTCTGCGATTGGTGAACTGATCCATCAGGTCAATCTATTGGTGAACCTTTTATGCGAGCACAGAAGCTCGCGTAATCGATCCGTTGATCGATTAGGGGCTGCCGTAATCGATCAGTTGGTTAATTAAGGCATAGCTTAATCGATTGAGACCTAATATCAATCGATTGGTATGACTGAAATTGTCTGATTTCATTCCTTTAACCTAATTTTGAGTAACCTAACAATCCCTAGCCCCTTGGAATACTTTTATAAGTATATTTGGGTAAATCTCATTATGAAATCAAAATGGGAGATAGTTTGGTGAAAACTATAGGATTAAGGAGAGGTTTTGATTCAAGTTTTGAATATCAAAATCTCATAACCTCAAGTTGAGTTTTCCTAAAGTTTTAGGAACTCAAAAATCATAGTTGGTGCAATGATAGAGGTTTAGAACATGTTTTGAGGGGGAAGTCTTCCTTAAAATCATGTATTTAATTTTTTTTTGGATAAGTGAAAGAATGAAGATTGGGAATCTTCATCACGATGAATGCTAAAGGTTGAGCATGGGTTCAAATGAAAGGTATGAGACTTTCATTGGGCATGCATTTGACCATATAGATTCTTAGGAAGAGTTTTTGATGTATGTCAAAGGGGGAGAGATTGAAAGGTTGATAGGGATTAGTTTTTCTCAAACATATTGTCAATCATCAAAAAGGGAGAGATTATTGGTGCAATCTTGGTAAGGTCAGGGTTAATCTAGTTTGACTAGGCTCGGGTGTGTTTATGTTTGGTAAGCTTAGTAAGCTTAAGTTTCGATGTTTAATAATGATGTTTGAATATTGTATGATGGTTGAATATTGTGTGAGTCAGGTGGATCGAGGAAATTACATGCTAGCACGGGAAAAGTCCAAGTGGATTGGGGAGATTGCATGTTGACACGGGAAGTTCAGGTGGATCTGGGAGATCGCACGTTGGCAAGGTGGATGTCTATCGAGAGACTAGACCTAACATGAGGGTTAGACAAACCTGGTTGGGAACTAGGTTAAGTCCGAGTTGGGGACTACGCAAGGAAAAATCTAAGTCGGTCAAAGGGATGATCGGACATTTGGTGTGGAAGTACTAACAGGTCACGGTTGACCAGGGTTAGGCAAGGGAACCCTAGACTTGTGCACACAAGTTAGGGTTGAGGTCAATCGATTGAGTAATCGATTGATGTTGGTTTCTCGCAAACAGAAGTCTTCTTAATCGATTGGGTGATCGATTAACGAAGAAGTGAATCGATTAAGTAAACAATCGGGAGAAATGAATTGCGAGAATAGAAGCTGGCTGAATCGATTGGACAATTAATTCAGCCTCCTCTTAATCGATTAGAAATCGATTAGGCAATCAATTACAGCAGTATTACACGAAAGCACAAAACGGTACTGAATCGATTCACCAACGATTGGCTAATCGATTAAGCTTCAAAACATAGCCGTTGGACGGCTATGTCGGACGTGGTAATCGATTGGGCAATCGATTAGGGAACCCTAGGCGTCGGGTATATATGATTTTCCCACAGGTTTGAAGTGCATCTCTTTGGCAGAGCTTCCACACCTCTTCTCCTCCTTCATCGTCATTTCAAGAGAATCCTTGGAGCATAGTGTTGATGTACTTTCAAGGTTCTAGAGGTGATCTCAAGCTTGAAGAAAGCAAGGAAAATAAAGAGAGTTCATTATTGTAAATCTTGTAAGATTTTCTATTGTATTTGCTTACTCTTGTTGTTTCTTCTTCTAAGCTTGTAAGAGGTTTCTCCACCTTAAGATGGAGATCTTTCATACTGTATGAGAGAGTGAGGAGAGTGGATCCTTGGATTAGTCACCTCAAGGAGGTGGATACCAAGCAAATACTTGAGTGTTAGCATTGCTTGGAGTCTTCCACAGCGACAATTCATCGACAAACAAATCGAAGCTAATTATATGATTGCGGTATTAGGATTAACCCTAATACAATTTAGGGATTTAATTAGCTATTTACTATTTATGTAAATAGCTAATTAATTATGTCCTTTGATATAGGGCATTGACTTGGTTATTTGTTGCGGATATATTTGGACGGGGGGTTCTTATTACTACGAACACTTACTTGGAGGCGGGTATCTTTTCACTTATCTCCATAGATTTAATATCTTTTATGCATGGTTATGCTTTGTACTTAGAGTACGATTACTTTTCCTTATATCAGCCTTTGTTTATCTCTGTTTGGTACTTAGCTGCTTGTACTTGAGATACTCGTTTCCCTGTCAATACAGTCTTGCTTTGATACTCTTATTCTATAAAATGCGCATGCGTTATTGTGCATTTAGGAGTAGTGATAGGATACATCAACCAAACATTAGTGTTTGGACATGATATATGATTTCGGACCTCTACATATCATATCGATGATAGGAGGATTAGTTGGTGGGTGTTGCATGTATTAGTGTCATGCGTCATCCCTGCACAGTTGCATATGCTATCAACCTTTGGCTCCCTGGTGGTTTAAACGGGTTGACAGTCATGTTCTTGGTGTTGTGGCATACATGGGCCACCCCTGGCTCTCTGGTGGTTAAGATGAATCATCAGTCATGCCCGTGGTTTAGCCCTATCGTGTAATCTTGTAGGAACGGGTTGGTCCGGCTAGAGGGGGGTGAATAGACGGTTAAGAAATAAAACAAGAGGGCACTCGTCTTTAAGAAAAACTTGGTTGCAACTTGGTCGTTGCTTCCAAGACGGTTAACGCTCAATCAGAAAATCTCCTTATGGCGGAGAATCCTTACAACTGAAGCACACTTAGACTTAAAGAAATTACAGAAAGAATTGAATTAATTGAGAAATACAAAACCTCTAAGTCTATTTATAGCCTAAGAGAATGAATCTGGATTGTTGATTGTTGATGACTTTTCTCTTGGTCGTTGATCCATGGATGTAATTTGGATGGTTGATCTTGGATGGGATTAACTACATCCATTGGATTTGATTAAAGGATAATGTAATATTATCTTTTAAGAAATAAAGTTTTAATTAAAACTTTATCTTTCCGCTCGTGTTGGCTGTTTGAATTTCCATGTCACTGTTCTAATCTCTAAGTAGTAATATCGGAAACATTTTACAACCATCACCCTTTATCCCAAATGGTAAGTGGTTTACCGTGTCACGTTGATGTCACGAGTTCGATCCTTCTTGGCTCCAAATGATTTTGTCTTTTCTTTTGGGCATTGAACTAGTCTTTTTGAATATTGGCAACCTTTTAGTTCAATCACCCTTTGTCCCAAATGGTAGTTGGGTTAGTGATTGTTGATGAGGTTTTGGGTTCGATCCTCCTTGGCACTAAATAGCTTTTTCTTTTCTTTTGGGCGCTTGGACTAGTCTTTTTGATTCTTCGTCTTCTGGGTGATTTCCGGCCAACCGAAGTTAGGCTCACCCGAACCTGACTCCGGCCTTTCGCCCCTCGAGCGTCCTTCCTCCCGGCTTCTCGTACCTCGGACACCGCGCATGTCTTTCTCGCTCCACCGGTGTACTCTTCCGCAGCTTCCGCGTCCCTCGGATTGTACTGAGCCCGTCGGCTCACTTCCCCGCGCAATCCTTCTCGTCCACTGCGTCTTACGCTTGACTTCCTCCGTACCTAAGTTCCTGCACACTTAGCAGAGGGATTAAAACCAACAGAACCTAACCTAACTTGGTTGATCACATCAAAACCAACCGGGGCACCAACATAATCCTAATCCAATCTTGGTTAGTGGTTATAGGCACGACGATTAAGCAGGGTACCCTTCTCTAACCAATGATACGAGGGGGATTGAAGAGCGTGACTCCCCCATGTGCTTTGGGCGGAGTTCATTCAGTGGTCAGAGTCCTACTCACTCGATCTCACATATTAGATGTGATGGTGGTTGACTGACATCAGGGGTGACACATGACATTCCATCATGTGCATACGATGCATGGTTGCATATGCTTATGCTTGTTGCATTTGATTGTTATATATGTTTAACATGCACATACAAGTGGTATTCCTGCATATGGTCTTGTGACGTTGCATTGCTCGTGTAGTACGATCCTATGTGATCTTGTAGTGCTCGTGTGGAACGAGCTCAAGTGATCTTGTATTATTCGTATGATACGAGTTTGACCGCGGAGGGATTTTGGCGATCTTTTGACCTATATACCTACGAGATAAGCTGACACTTGTATGTGACACTATATGTATCATTCATTTAGTACATCAGTTATGTATTTCTCTTTCCTTATGAGATTATATCTGTTTGATTATATTATGCTTGTATAGCTTTTGATGTCATGCATATCCTATGTGATCTTGTAGTGCTCGTGTGGAACGAGCTCAAGTGATCTTGTATTATTCGTATGATACGAGTTTGCCCGCGAAGGGATATTGGCGATCTTTTGACCTATATACCTACGAGATAAGCTGACACTTGTACGTGACACTATATGTATCATTCATTTAGTACATCAGTTATGTATTTCTCTTTCCTTATGAGATTATATCTGTTTGATTATATTATGCTTGTATAGCTTTTGATGTCATGCATATCTATTCATACCCCCGCTGAGTCCGCCCGGACTCACCCCTGTTTGCTATTTTTTTTTGTCTCCAGGCGGATAGACTTGTAGTCGTCAGGAGAGCCCCTGCAACTAGTCCCTATATGACGAGTTGAATGGATTTCGTGTTTGTACTTGATGATACATTAGATTTTACTTTTATTCAAGGTCTTGTATTTCCTTTTGATCCAATATCCTATATTTATGTTTTGGCTATCTAGATATATGTTCCTCGGAGGGGCTTATGAAATTTTTGTTGTTGTAAGTTATACCATTATAGAGCTTTCATGCCTATATTACATTTTATTTCTTATTATGCATTGATGTCCAGCCGTGTTGGCTGAGGATGATGAGATGACCATGTAGGTCTTGTATCGATAATTTATAGTGTCTGCCATATAGGGAAAGTATTGTCCGATTTTTATTGGACGAGTGACTTCTCGGAGCGTGACACAAGTCATCGCACATTTAGAAAATGCAACAACCCGATCGGTCCCCCAAACCTAAACTTAATCTCCAAATCTAAAATTCTACATTCTTTCTTGTTAGTAAGAAAAATATATTATTTTTAATTAATAAATTATGTTTAAAATTTTAACATAAAAGAATTTTTATTTTTTAAATTTTACTTTATTACTACGTGACCTAGTTTGTCGCTGATTTTTTAATTGAGAAAACAATCTTTTTATAATGTATAAATTGTTCTTTTAAATTTTATTAATAAAATTAAATGTCTCTATACTATTTTTTATAAAAAAAACTTTTAAAATAGTAACGTCTTAATTTATTTTTCAGCAATTTACCAAAGGGCGTATCCAACTATTCGTAATTACCGAATAGTGTACCATGATTTCTATTATACCAAAGGGCGCATCCCATATAGTGAAGTTACTTTTATACCCCTCCCGCCATATAATGGCTTTGTGAAACTCATTTTCGAGACAGCCGAACCACTTTATCAATAAAATATTAATTTATGGTTCGGATGGGTAGCAGTGGAATTTATCTCAGCCAATATATATATATGAAATGATTTGCACAAGTCGAATGATCACGAAGGTACGTATATATTGTTTCCTTGCACAACTCGATTCATCACCAAAGCACCTGAGGAAAATAGGTTGTCGAAGGAGAAAAAGAAAGCAACAAAATAGGTTGTCGAAGGAGAAAAAGGAAGCAACAGATTGGTAACTAAGAGAAATAGAAATGTACGTATGATTGTCATCTTTGATATGGTATCAGATATAGTTTTAATGAAGATAAACTCTTTCTACTATTTTTATGTTTGGAGGAGGCTTAGGGTGATATGCATTACATGATATCAGGCCCTGGGAGTGCATGATGTCATTAGGTTTCGGGCAAGAGGAGAGGCTGAAAAATTTAGTTTGAGGCCCTCGGAAATAATTTGTTTCAGGCCCTCGGAGGGACTGAAATAAAAGAAATTCAGCCCTCCCAGGGCTGGCCTGAATTTATTTTATTTCAGTGCCAGGGAGGGGCTGAAATCAAATGATTTCAGGCCCGGCCTGGGCCTGAAATGTAATGATTCAGGCCCGGAGTGGGCCTGAAATCAAATGATTTCAGGCCCTGCCTGGGCCTGAAATAATTTGATTTCAGGCCCGACCTGGGCCTGAAATCAAATCCTTGGGCCTAAAATCAAATGATTTCAGGCCCTCAGGGCTCCTAGGGCCTTTATTATCAATTTCAAAGTTTGATAAAGTTAATTGTAATTTTTTTTCAGGGATGATAATGTTGTTGACGAAATTCTCTCTGAGATATGGAATACTCTTGATGATAACGTGGGTACGGGGAAAGGATTAGAAATAGCTAGTAATAATATTCCATTATCTTCCCAGTATGGTGATAATAGTATTACAAGGAATTTGGTAATTGATCTAAATGAAGAAGCAAATAATATAGAAGATGAGGGTTTGAATTCTTCTACAAGAGTAGTTGAAATCTTTCAGCCAACATGGTGTGGGGAGGAAGAATTTGAAATTCGGAATGCAGAAGAATTTGTACCTAGTACAAGTGTACTAGAATTCCATGCTGATGATATGCAGATTGAACAATATGAATTCCCTCCAGATCAGTACAGTGACTTAGAGGAGGAGTTTCCATTAGCTGAAGATCCATATATTTTGAATTCTCGATTGCTTGCTGGGCCAATTCGAGAGCTAGAGGCAAGAGATGAGCATGAATTTTTTGTGGGGCAGATATTTCCATCTAGAGAAGAATTCAAGAATGCACTTGTTAAACATGCGATGGTTAAGCATATGAGATATAACCCAGTGGACACTCGGAAAAACAGAGTTAAAGCAGTGTGTTTTAACCAACCATGTACATGGAGAGTAGTTGGAAGGGGGGAAGTAGAGTTCACTGTTACAAAATATATAAAGGAACACCAATGTCGAAGTGTTAGGGAAAGTGCTGATCATCATGCATGCTCTTCATCATTTGTTGCTTCTTTTGTTGAAGAGCAATTTCTTCATAATGAACAATACAAACCAAGTATAATTATTTCAGATATTAAAGTTAGATTTGAAGTGACGATATCATACAGAAAAGCATACATAGCTAGGGAGAAAGCATTGAAAAAGGTTGTTGGAGATTATGATGAGGCATACAGAGATCTCCCACAATATCTGCGTGAGTTAAGAGCTAGAGATCCTAAAACTTATGTGACACTATGTATGAATGGTGACAATCAGTTTCAGAGGTGTTTTTGGGCTTTTGGTGCTTGCCGAAGGGTGTTCAGGTCTTATTTGTGTAGACTTATCGGAATTGATGCGACACACCTAAGAGGAAAGTATCCAGGAGTATTGTTGATTGCTACGGCGATTGATGGTAATGATAATGTTCTCTCAGTTGCCTTTGCAATAGCTGAAGTAGAATGTGGGTCTGCTTGGGACTGGTTTTTGGAGCATACAAAGTGGTTCTTTGCTGTCGATGATCACTCACTCACCATAGTATCAGATAGACATCGGAGCATTATATCAGCAGTCAGAAAAGTATTCACAAACGCGCATCATGCTTTTTGTTGCCACCACATGTCTTGTAATATGGTAACTGATACTGGAAGTAGAGCTGGTGTAGGTTTGTTTTGGGCAGCAGCACGAGCCAACACAACACTCCAATATGATATGATAATGCAGACAATGCTTGAAAAACATCCAGATGCTCATAAGTGGCTTTAGAACATTGACCCTAAAAGGTGGGCAAATGCACACTTAACTGGGAGAAGGTACAGAATGCTTACCACGAATTGTGTGGAGAGCTTGAATGCTTTGTTTAAGTCTACACGTGAGCTTCCTATTAATAGGTTAATTGATAATACAAGAAGAAAGGTAGCTCAATGGTTCTATAACCGTAGAGAGGAAGTCTCCAAATGGCATGTTGCTTTGACTCCTCATGCTACAAAAGAAATGGAATCAAGGAGAGAGAAAGCTAGAGCTTATAAGGTTCACCCTTACTCTCAATCAGAAATGGAGGTAGAAACATGGGGCACTTCATACATTGTTGATTTGGAAAAAAAGTTTTGTCATTGTGGGGAGTTTCAAATTTCAGGACTCCCTTGCTCACATGCTATAGCTGTAATAATTTACAGGAACATCGATACACTCCGATATTGTGAGCATTATTTTTATTCTGAAACTTGAAAGTGGGTTTACATGGATCGTATTTACCCTTGTAAAAGCAAGGAGTTTTGGCCTAGTGGAGTAAACAACATTACAGTTCGATGTCCCCGTAGCCTTATGCAGCCTGGTAGACGAAAGAAGGCACGGATTGAGTCAAGACACAATGGCAAGGTGAAACTTAAATGCAGCCGGTGCAAACAACTTGGCCATAATAAAAGGACATGTAGAATGCCGCCAGCCCCAAGGTCTTGAGTTAATTGGTTTATATATTGCAGAGTATTATCACTGATGGAAGTGTTTATTTTGTAAGGAGGATAACTGAATGTATAGTATTCTTAAAAAAACTAGTTGTTAAGGTTGTGACTTATAGAAGTATTTCAATATTATGATGCATTTTACCTTGTGTCCAATCAATATAAGCAAAATATATCAGAATTGAAGTCGTATGATTTGTAAACTCAAAATAATGTTATTTCAGGAACTTGAAGTCCTGAAGTCCTATGTTTTCTGAATATCTGTTGTTTAACCGATTTGATTTTTTCTTTGTTGAATCATTGTTGTGTGCCAACTGATACTGTATCAACACAGTTTTAGATAATCATTAGGACTATGTTTGGAGACGAAAAATAGCATATTGTAGCTAAAATAACAATAATTAGGTAAAGTCTGACAACTAATAATGAGGTTTGAAAAATCCAAATATGATAGGTCCATCATACAAACCTCTTGATGTGCCAAATTCTGATAATATGAGGTCTTCATGTGAATGGAATTAAATAGTGATATGCAATGTGTATTTAGGTACTCTCCTTCTTGTTTATCTTTTAAAAATGTGGTCACAACATGTTCATTTATTAAAAATATTGGCGTATAAATATTTAATCATACTGTAAATAATTTTTTTGCAACTAGAGGCGTGGACCCCCAGCTTGGGCCTGAATCAGGCCCAGTGTGGGCCTGAAATAAATTAATTCAGGCCCACGCTGGGCCTGAAATAAATCATTTCTGGCCCAAGCTGGGCCTGAAATGATTCAAGCTGGGCCTGAAATAATGTCGTTTCAGGCCCAGCTAGGGCCTGATATAATGTCATTTCAGGCCCACCTTGGGCCTGAAATCAAAATACGTCCCTATAAAATTACTGATATTATCGACAACAATTACAGATTAAAGATTAGAGATTACACAAAATTAAGGATCGAAAGAAATGCTCCATTGATTTCAATATCAATTACATACATTACACTTACATATATGGATTGTAGAAAAAAAAATTACAGATTTTGTTTTCAGAACTTGTCTCTCATTATTTTGCTTCAAGGATTGTAGCAACAAACCTCCTGCTGTGCCAAATTGTCTAAATATGAGGTAATGATGTGGATGAAATTTAATTTTGGTATGCAATGTCTATGTAGGTACTCTCCTTTTTGTTTAATATTAAAAATAATTTCACAACATGTATATTTATATAAAATATTTAATCAATCTAAAAATGATTAATTTGAAAAATGAAATGAGATTATTGTGTCAGGCCCTGCGTGGGTCTGAACATATCTCATTTCAGGCCCACGCTGGGCCTGAAATTGAGTTATTTCAGGCCCAGAGTGGGCCTGAATGAGATTATTTCAGGCCCACTCTGGGCCTGAAATGATATTATTTCAGGCCCAGTGTGGGCCTGAAACATTCTTATTTCAGGCCCACTCTGGGCCTGAAATAATTCTATTTCAGGCCCGGCTTGGGCCTGAAATAATAGCTTTCAGGCCCTGCGTGGGCCTGAAATATTCTCATTTCAGGACCACGCTGGGCCTGAATAATCTCATTTCAGTCCCAACGTGGGCTGTGATTTAAAATTAGGGTTGTGTACCAGTAAGGTTCAATATTACTTATAGTATGGACAAGAGGACAGATTATAGATTAGAGATTACACAATAACAAGGATCATTTTGTTTCAGGCCCTCAGTCGGTTTCCTAAAATGCTTTTGTTTCAGGCACACTGTGGTCCTGAATTCAATTTATTATAGCAAAAGCAAGATTACAGATCATATATGAGACAAAAACAATGATCCGAAGTAAAGTTTCATTGATTTTAAAAGGAGTACATGGATGGTATAATTACAAATATACAATGTTTGTGATCACAATAACATATGTATTGTATCCACAAAAAAACTATTTACAGATTTATCTTCCACCACTTGTCTCTCATAATTTTATAGCCCACCTCAAATCGATAATTTTTCATTTGCTTTTGTGTAAACTGTGTAGATCTTTGGAAAACTAGACTTTCTGCATACCGCATCATGAAAAATGCACAATCCAACCTGAAAAACCAATATTAACATTGTTGTCATATTATGAATCCAACCATGAAATGCATTGGTAATTTTGACAAAAATAAAGATCCTCTTACGATCTGGTTTGGGTGGGTCCTTGTACAACAATTTTATTAAACTCTGTCCCACATAAGTTAGGCAATCCCTTATTCCATGTCTTGTAATAAGACCAGGTCATATTTTTGAAAAACGTCACCTAGACACAAGTGACATTAGTAATAATTATATTGGTATGAAACTTCTTTTTGAGGTATATCTATGAATTAGAAAACTTACAGTTTTTTCAAATTGGGCAGTGTACCCTTCTGTGGCGCCGAGAGAATTATAATGATGGATATTACCTTCCACGAGGTCAATAACCATTAGATGCCAATGATCATCTGCATTATTTAGAGGACAGATGATATATCTAATTGGCTTATCCGTATCAGTAGCAATAGTTTGTTCAAAAGCCTGAGCGTGCATTGCGTCAAAAAGTTCCTATGGTTATTAAAAAGAAGTCTCAGTAGAGTAAATCATTGACAAAAACAAAAAAAAGAACTATTTGACTTACATCAAACCCCACCCCACATAATATGGAGGGGTGGTATGGTGAGTTACATGATTTTGCTTCATTTCCAAGAATAGTCCAGTATGTATTGATGCAATCCCCCGTGGTGTAGTCATTCCAATCAAATATTGTCAAAAAAGATATCATATCTAATGTAAAGGTCCCATTGGACCATACTGGTTTCAAGTCATACCTACATGCAAATAAGATAAGCAACTTATAGGTCTAATTCTGAATGATTAAATTTTATTAATGAATGTCAATAATCATCAATGTTTTACAATAATTTTCCAAACGCAATAGCAACTAACTCACTTTAATTTACTAAACTTTAATAATGTTTCAGCAATCTCTGCATCTTTAGTCTTCTTAAAAAATGCCTTGGAATTCTTCAAGATTTTGCTTTTGACCTTTTGAAATTCTTTAGCTTTAGCTGTGTGATGATCAGATAATTTTGTTTGGGTGGAGGTCTGAGATTTTGTTGTTTGCGTAGTAGTATCTGAGATTGATGGGACAGGAGCCTCCTCCTCTTCATCATCATTTTCATCTTCGTCGTCATCCTCATCCTCACCCTGAACAACTTGTTTGCCCTTGCCTTTGGCCTGGTAGTCTTCTCTGACCTGACTTATTTTCCTTTTTTTCCCAAGTGGCTCACCTTCAGCTGACCCTTTGCTTTGCAAGTCTTCAAACAACTTCTTTATTTTTTGGTTACACTGAACTATGATACTCTCTCTTACAGCTAGCTTTTTATCATTTTGTTCCTCTTGTACTTTAAGTTGCGAATATAATTTACTAATCAATTTATCCTTCTCAAAAATCATGTCATTTCTTACTTGCAGTTGGGACTCCTTCTCTGCAATTATTGTTTCTTTCTGATCAATCATTTGATCCTTCGCACTGATGGCTGTTGCCGTCTCACTTGTGGCTTCCTCCAAACTTTTAAGTGCTATATTTAATTGTTGCTGTAGGCTCTCAATTTCTTCTTATTTTTGTATACATATATCGCAGGCTTCTGTTTGTAAGGCATGTTGCCTTCCTTGTGCTGCCTGGCTTCCTTCTGGTGCCTCCTGCAAAACCTCACATTCTACCTCAAGTGGTTGAGTTGGAGGAGAGTAGTCAGGTACCAAATAATGCTCTATATCAAATGGACTTAAATCAATCCTAATTAAATCTGTGGCCACACGGTCTATCATCCTCTTGATAGTCTCAACGTGGGCTTTAGGCCAGGTCCAGCGAAGTATTCTTGGCAATTTATGTGGATGTTCAGGAGTAGCAATACTAATATGTTCAGTCATCCAAACCTGCAATATCATTATAATCAGTAAATAATATCCATCATCAAATTATTTCAGCAGGTAGTGTACTTTAACTTACAGCCAAAAGATTTAGAAATCCCTTGAGCAAGGGAGCCTTGGCCGGTTGGGTTGAATCACCTACATGTCTATGCCTCAATGTCACCTCCTTTCCAATGGCTCCCAACTGAGGAGCCATGAAATTGTACACGACATTGCACCAATTATAGTTTTGTAGATTGTCAAAATCATCTACGCAATCAATAAGTGACAGGGCAGGAATGGCAAGTATGCTGCTAGTACCACAAAATAACACTGTACTAAAAAAATAGAGTATATACAACTGACAGTACAGCTTGTCATTGGATGTAGACTTTATTAGCAGTTTCTCCAAATGGCGTGCAGAACAACTCGAATCTTCAAAAAACTCCTTGTACAGTGGGCTGGAGGCCTGATTCAAATCAAGTTAGACTATGTCTCCATGGTCAGGTAGCCCTAGAATAAGTGATATATCAAGCTTTGTGAAATTGAGTTTTTTCCCATGGAATACAAAGCTCTGTTCTTCTTCATTCCAATTATCAAACATGTTCTGCACTTGGGGTCTCACACAAGAACTAGTAGAAAGCTCGAGGACCCAAGAAAAGAGTGTGTTTCGAAGCAACTGTTCTTGTGGTGGTGTGGGTGGAACTGAATCAATAAAGTTTTTGAAATGGCATAGGCTACTTTTCTAGTTCATTCTTTTACTTCGACCTCTGTTGGCAAAACTTGAATACTGGGTAGGCAATTTGATTTTTCGTTTTGGCAGCTGTTTTTTCTCATGAGTAGCCCCACGGAGTTGCTGTTTCGTAGACTTTGTGGGAGCAGCTTTCTTTGAAGCTGATCTTTTTTTACCCATACCGAACTTTGCAACCATCAAACATAAAAATAAATGACGCAAACAAAAATTATACTTAGAATTTGTTATAAAAGGACCTCCTCAAATTAAGTCTTTTACTGAAAAGTATGGCTAACCCTAGGTGAAAGCAAGAACTAAAATGACAAAATACAAATTAGGGTACGTACAGTTGGGACTTGTTGGATGACGTCGATTGTCGCCCTCAACTACTCGAATGAAGTCAAGCACGCTACCTTGAAATCGCAACAAATTTTGAGCTAGAAGACGATTGCTTCGCACTAGGCTCCCAGGGACTGAATAAAGCAGAGTGACTGCTGGGCCTGATCTAAAATGATTTCAGGCCCTAGGCAGCCCTTTTTATATGTATTATAAATATATTTTATTTATAAAAATATAAATAATTTTTTATATTTGATATACATGCTTCAGATGTATCATGTGCATTTTATTGATTATGTATTTATATTTACTTTTCCAAACTCTACAATTTATATAAATTTATTTTAATTGATTATGTATTTAATTTTATTGTACAACGCTGGGCCTGAAATAATTTTACTCCAGGCCCAGCGTGGGCCTGAAATAAAATTATTTCAGGCCCAAGGTGGGCCTGAAATAAAATTATTTCAGGCCCAAGGTGGGCCTGAAATAAAATTATTTCAGGCCCACGCTGGGCCTGAAATAAAATTAATTCAGTCCCACCGTGGGCCTGAAATAAGAGTTATTCAGGCCCACGGTGGGCCAGAAAAAAATTTTCAGGCCCACGGAGGGCCTGAAATAAAATTATTTGGCCCCACCTTGGGCCTTAAATAAAATTATTTTCAGTCCGAAGCTATAGGTCTAGTTTAGTTCCATCAGTGGGTTTTGAGCAAAACCCACTGATGGACCTCCCATATCTGGATTTCTGAAAAACCATTATCATTAGTTAGGATTGAGGTTGGAGAAAGGAATTTAGGTCTCCCAAACATCAAATTATAATTTTTTCCGAAGCTATAGCTCTAGTTTAGTTCCATCAGTGGGTTTTGAGCAAAACCCACTGATGGACCTCCCATATCTGATTTTCTGAAAAACCATTATCAGTAGTTAGGGTTGAGGTTGGAGAAAGGAATTTAGGTCTCCCAAACATCAAATTATAATTTTTTCCGAAGCTATAGGTCTAGTTTAGTTCCATCAGTGGGTTTTGAGCAAAACCACTGATGGACCTTCCATTTCTGGATTTCTGAAAAACTATTATCAACAGATAGGGATGAGGTTCGAGAAAGTATTTTAGGTGTCCTAAACCTCAAATTATAATTTTGTTCAAAGCAAAGGTATATGTCTAGTTTATTTCCATCAGTGGATTTTGCTTAAAACCCACTGATGGACCTCCCATATATGGATTTCTACAAAACCATTATCAGTAGTTAGGGTTGAGGTTGGAGAAAGTATTTTAGGATTTAGGAATAAAATATGTAATCGAACTTGGGGGATGAAGTCAACATATTATATGGTTAAGGGTGGTCCTGAAATAATATTTAATTCAGGCCTACAATGGGCCTGAATTTTCTTCATTCAGGCCCACCGTGGGCCTGAAATATCTGTATTTCAGGCCCACCATGGGCCTGAAGTAAATGTATTTCAGGCCCAAAATGGGCCTGAAATATCTTTATTTTAGGCCCACCTTGGGCCTGAAATAAAGTTATTTCAGGCCCAACGTGGGCCTGAAATTTTAAATTGAGGTTTGTAACACCTAAATTCCACTCATGGACCCATTCATGAGGTTGGAGGAAGTATTTTAAGTGTCCGAAACATCAAATTATAATTTTTTCCAAAACTATAGGTGTAGTTTAGTTCCATCAGTGGGTCTTGAGCAAAACCCACTGATGGACCTCCCATATCTGGATTTCTGAAAAACCATTATCAGTAGTTAGGGTTGAGGTTGGAGAAAGGAATTTAGGTCTCCCAAACATCAAATTATAATTTTTTCCGAAGCTATAGGTCTAGTTTAGTTCCATCAGTGGGTTTTGAGCAAAACCCACTGATGGACCTCCCATATCTGGATTTCTGAAAAACCATTATCATTAGTTAGGATTGAGGTTGGAGAAAGGAATTTAGGTCTCCCAAACATCAAATTATAATTTTTTCCGAAGC
Source organism: Boesenbergia rotunda (assembly GCA_024364735.1). Taxonomy (NCBI): domain Eukaryota; kingdom Viridiplantae; phylum Streptophyta; class Magnoliopsida; order Zingiberales; family Zingiberaceae; genus Boesenbergia; species Boesenbergia rotunda. The sequence goes on along the minus strand of JAGFNQ010005221.1, from coordinate 171,927 downwards.
TATAGCTCTAGTTTAGTTCCATCAGTGGGTTTTGAGCAAAACCCACTGATGGACCTCCCATATCTGATTTTCTGAAAAACCATTATCAGTAGTTAGGGTTGAGGTTGGAGAAAGGAATTTAGGTCTCCCAAACATCAAATTATAATTTTTTCCGAAGCTATAGGTCTAGTTTAGTTCCATCAGTGGGTTTTGAGCAAAACCACTGATGGACCTTCCATTTCTGGATTTCTGAAAAACTATTATCAACAGATAGGGATGAGGTTCGAGAAAGTATTTTAGGTGTCCTAAACCTCAAATTATAATTTTGTTCAAAGCAAAGGTATATGTCTAGTTTATTTCCATCAGTGGATTTTGCTTAAAACCCACTGATGGACCTCCCATATATGGATTTCTACAAAACCATTATCAGTAGTTAGGGTTGAGGTTGGAGAAAGTATTTTAGGATTTAGGAATAAAATATGTAATCGAACTTGGGGGATGAAGTCAACATATTATATGGTTAAGGGTGGTCCTGAAATAATATTTAATTCAGGCCTACAGTGGGCCTGAATTTTCTTCATTCAGGCCCACCGTGGGCCTGAAATATCTGTATTTCAGGCCCACCATGGGCCTGAAGTAAATGTATTTCAGGCCCAAAATGGGCCTGAAATATCTTTATTTTAGGCCCACCTTGGGCCTGAAATAAAGTTATTTCAGGCCCAACGTGGGCCTGAAATTTTAAATTGAGGTTTGTAACACCTAAATTCCACTCATGGACCCATTCATGAGGTTGGAGGAAGTATTTTAAGTGTCCGAAACATCAAATTATAATTTTTTCCAAAGCTATAGGTGTAGTTTAGTTCCATCAGTGGGTCTTGAGCAAAACCCACTGATGGACCTCCCATATCTGGATTTCTGAAAAACCATTATCAGTAGTTAGGGTTGAGGTTGGAGAAAGGAATTTAGGTCTCCCAAACATCAAATTATAATTTTTTCCGAAGCTATAGGTCTAGTTTAGTTCCATCAGTAGGTTTTGAGCAAAACCCACTGATGGACCTCCCATATCTGGATTTCTGAAAAATCATTATCAGTAGTTAGGGTTGAGGTTGGAGAATGTAGATTAGGTGTCGGAAACATCAAATTCTAATTTTTTCCATACCTATAGGTCTAGTTTACTTCCATCAGTGGGTTTTGCTCAAAACCCACTGATGGACCTCCCATATGTGATTTATATAATATATATTGTTGATTAGATTATATAATGAATTTTATAATAATATTCTATATTTACCTACAAGATGTGACAGAATAGATCATTTGGCACACAACAGTGCAGGAACTGGCACACAACAGTGCATTATCAGTTATTATATCTGACCGTATCACTTGGCACACAACAGTGTAGCAACTAGATTTGAATAAACATCACCCAATTGTTTTGTTTTTGTTGACAAAATATTATATAGAATAACAACATCTACATAATCATAACAACATCCACATAATGAGATTTTTCGATACAAATGGAGGTCAATCGACAGCAATGGATTTTTACATCACCAATACAGCATTCAGATTATCTCAAGTTTTACAAAACATATCCCTCAGAATATTAACTGTCAGCTCAAATCTGATTCTACTCATGTCTCCTTGTTTGAAATCCATCTTCTCATCGTATAGGAGACATCGAACATATTGCATGACAAAGAAGGCACAGTCCACGCTGAAATTAACAAACACTTTTTTAGATTTCAATAAGTGGGTTTATAAAATACCTTCTTATTTTTAAAAATTTTTAACCTCTTCCTCATTTAGTTACCTATGTTCTTGTTGGGGACATTTTTGTCTGACGGAAGGCCATTTGTCCAAGGGATGATGACTTTGTAGATACGGATGAATAGTCGTAAGTTCCTCGCGATTATATTCTTTAAGTTCTTTTACCTGTCAAATATATCATGAATTTATTAATCACTATCAATGACATTTTAGACAAAATGATGACCATATATAAGATTAAAGGAAGGTAGCTCACCGTTGTGTCAAATTCATGCTTATATTTACGGCCACTAGCATGAGAATTATAATGATTGAAAGTCATGGATTCTGTATCCACCGCCAACAAGTGAAAGTGTGTATTATCACTGCACAAAGGGATTAAAATAAATCTAAACCCTTGTTCTAGCATATCAGTCTTCATCACTTGTTGCAGAGAAATCTTTCTTGATGATCTGATTGATGCCTACAAATATGCATTCACAAAATTAATAATACCCATATCATAATATTAGGTCTTCTACAATATATCTGTTTAATTAATATACATCACTTACTGTGAAGAAGGTTGAACAATATATTGACTTGTTGTATGACCTACCACATGCGGATGCCCCCCTAAATAAAATTTTACAAAAGGCATCAATGATCTCGCCTTTTGTAAAAACCTCTCCATTGAGGATTTGTAAGAATGAATGCAAATTCAAAGCAAAGGGTGCATCCTCCCAGATAAATTCATTTGCCAACCTGCCATTTAAATTGATAAGACTATATCGATTTCATAAGAAGATATATTAACTAAAGTAAACTATAATATTTTGTAACTTACTTTAGATTCTCTAATCTATTTATCAGGTAGGCCACTTCTTTATCTTCATTTTTCTTCTTTGTATTCATAAAATGTTTCTTCACAAACTACATCGATAAAATTTATTTAGACCAAACTAATTATTGACCAAATTCAATACAATTGACGTATTTTAAATGAAATTAACACACTTACATCAATGCCTTGTTGCCTCATTTTGTATAGTTCGGAGGTTCTTCTTGTTTCCTCCTCTATGTCTTCTTCAGACATGACTTCCATTACATTAATGTTCTCTCTTGCTTCATCCATATCCTCCTCACTAAGTTTCCTTTTTCCCTTGTCCATGACACTTGATATTTGTTTCCTGTCCCGCTTCCCCTTAGGTAAAAGCTGGTGCCATACTGGACTGTCAATTGGTGTATCCCTGTAATCATACCGAGTTCGGTCACGTCCTCTCCTAGGTGTACAAGATATTGTATCAGAGAGAGGATCGACTACATGATAGCTTTCTTGACCCTCCATGCCTTTTTTTTCAATAATTGAAAGTAATTCCTTAACCCTTTCATTCAAACATATAGTCTCCTCCGTTAGCTCCTTGATTCGGTTGTCCTTAAGAATGCATTGACCACATAGACTAACATCTCCTTCTGATGTCTCCATTGGCCGTGGTATGTCATCACCGATATCAAGGTTCTCAAACAATGTGTTCTCATGTAGGGTAGGAATTAATTCAACAATAACCTGTCAATTACGAAGTACACAAATGTTACTACCTCTATATCTAACTCAGATAGCTCACATTTAAGAATATTTACCTCTTCGGACGAGAGTCGGTCGACAAGGCCCCTCACCCTACTAATATGCGAAGGAATATTCCTCCACTTATTTATTCGGGGCCCTTCAACATTGAATGGTTTTTGAATTGGTACATGCTCCAAAAACCATGCCTACACAAAGTTTTCCAGCCAAATACATTAATGACATCAAAATATTATAAAATTTAACAAGATAATTCTACTCACTGCCAAAAGCCCTGCAAATCCCTTTAGGTAAGGGAGGTTGGTGGTGCTCTGGTTTCCCTGAGTTGATGAAAATAAGTCCCCAATCTTAGGTAATTGTGGAGACACAAATTGATGGATAGCTTCTACCCAATTGAATCTACCTAGATTGTCATAATCGTCTACTATATCTACAAGACCTAGAGGAACCTTATATGTACTAGACGAAAATAAAACACAAACAAATATATACAAAATATAAAATTTACACACTAATAACACATCATCCTCTGATTCAACCCTTTTAGAAAAATGTTTAAGTAACTCCTCAAGTCTTGTTCTTGTAGGTTGTTTTTCTTTTGAGAAGTAAGTTCGATAGAGGTCACCCGATGCTTTAGTTGAATTAATAGGGACCGAAACACCATGGTCCACCATACCCAGTATCAAAGCAACATCTCGTCTGGAGAACGCAACCGGTACACCTGAAACAATTACAATATTTAGTTATCATCAAGAATATAGGCTTGAAATTATTCCACGTTGGGCCTGAAATGATTTCAATTCAGGCCCAATGTGGGCCTGAAATTAATACATTTCAGGCCCGAGGAGGGCCTGAAATGTATTCGTTTCAGGCCTACCGAGGGCTTGAAATGAATTCATTTCAGGCCCGAGGTGGGCCTGAAATGTATTCATATCAGGTCTACCGAGGGCCTGAACTAACTTAACTTCAGGCCCTCGGTAGGCCTGAAATGATTTTAATTTAGGCCTACCGAGGGCCTGAAGTCATTTTCACTTCAGTCCGTCAGTAGCCCTAAAATGAAATGATTAAACTTTATCAAAAACTAATCATTTCAATCCATCTATATTACTGTCTTATCTTACTATAGATACTATAGATATTGTCTACAAGTCATAACTAAAACTATTACCTGAGAATTTAAATCCTTGCGAGGTTGAATCCCAACTTTCAAATATATTAACCAAAATTCCGCGGATATGCTGCAATTCTTGTATGTCCAGGAAAAAACTGAAAGGTGACCCTTTGATCTTCGCAATGTGTCGATCATTTAAAATGTCAAATTCTTCAAAAAATTATTTAAAGTGTCCTAAAACACTGCACCAACGTAATTTTTGTCCAATGTCATCTGAATCCTACAGTTTATATACATACAGTACAAATTTATTCAGCAAAATAATTTTAAACATCTTGACAAACTATGCAAGTTTGACCTAAGCATATCGCTAACATACCTTGGTGGATAATGCCAAGGAAGAAGACGCTGAACCTCCCACAGACCTTTTTCCTGACATTATCAAATAAATCAAACGTGCAGAAACCCTAACCCCTTGGTGTATAATGCCGATTAGTCTCGACTTCAACGTTCACACTAAAACCCACCTCAGGATCACCCACAAACGCTTTCGAGCAATGCCTAGGTTTTGATTGTCCGCAGGGATTCGGGGGATGAGCTCGCGACTATATCACAGCTAGGGCACGTAGGACTGCAAGAAGCCGAGTTCTTGCGCTGAGAGAGGTTGAGAGTGAGCTTTTATCCGAAATGAAGGACTTCCATTTACGTTGTTGCGCTGAGAGAGAACGGAGAAAATTTCGACTCCTACCCATCCGAACCACAAATTAATATTTTATTGATAAAGTGGTTCGGCTGTCTCGAAAATGAGTTTCACAAAGCCATTATATGGCGGGAGGGGTATAAAAGTAACTTCACTATATGGGATGCGCCCTTTGGTATAATAGAAACCATGGTACACTATTCGGTAATTACGAATAGTTGGATACGCCCTTTGGTAAATTGCCGTTTATTTTTTCACCAATGACCTAAAATGATAAAGATGGATGTTGCCACCAAAAGGTTTGGGGTTAAATTTTGGTAAAGTTAGTATGTCCATCCTTCCTACGTACTAGTCACAATATCCGAGCTAGTAATTCCCGTGATTTATCTTCACCTGAGACGAATTAATGAGGGCGCTAAAGACAAACGATTCACCTATTTACCACTTAAATGATAAAGATGGCCTTGAATTAACAAACTGTGCAAAGAGTGAAGTAAATTTCCCAACGTTACAAACGTCAGGGCATTATAATTATTTTTGAGTTGAATAAATTATCCGAAGAAAATTGTTTAACTGTAACCATAACATGAAAAATTGAGCATTTCTTATCACTATCCTTCTCCGTAGCAAAAATATTTACTTGTAAAATTACCATTTACCAGTTATCCAATAAAAAAAGCATAAGATTCCTAATAATAAACTAAAAATCCTTACACGATTAGTTACAGCAGTTTGTTTTTTGTTTGACGAGAACACGTTCCCACTAGTTTCAAAAAAAAATATATAAAATGTTATCAAATTTGAACTGATGTACTAATCCAACATAGAAGCATTGAAACTCATATAGGCAGAATATATATTATTCTGAAAGTGAAGGGCGGGAATGATAAATCATCAAAACACAGCCCACGATAACGACTACGGGAAGAAGATGTCGACATCTACGAAGTTAACACGAACATAAAGGAGATACACCGGAAGAAGTTCCGATGGAGCCCTCTCCGATGCTCAAGTCAGATTTAGCAAGAAAAAACGAGAAATCTGAGTATTCGAGTTCTGAAGCTTACCACCTTTTTATTTGGGTACCGAATCATATTATATACATGATGCCTTCCCCCCACGTATCCCCCCTCCTCCTCCACGTTTTCTAGACATCAGTTACTTGACAGCTGTTCTCTTCTGGTAATGACCACCGTGATTATTAAGGCCTTAATTACCAACAATAATTATCTACTAACTTTTTTGTTCTAGGAGGAGAGGATACTTGAAACTTGACTTTTTTATCCCTACGTTACTTTTTGGGCTCCACTCTTTTAAGTCAGTCTCGAAGTCTTATCTCCCGAGCTGACCTCGGGGGCCTTCTTCCGTTCTCTTGAGATAGTCTCGAGAGTCCGATCCCCGGTCTGACCTCGGAGGTCTTCCTCCATTCTCCCGAGATAGTTTCGGGATCTCAATCCCCAATCTAATCTCGGATCACTGGTTTGGTAGACCCTACCACGTAACTTTCCCTTACTACGTGTCACTCTTGATTGCTCATCCCTATATATATATATATATATATATATATATATATATATATATATATATATATATATATATATATATATATATATATATAACTTTGAATATGGAATATATATTTGTCATCATAAAAAATTATAATTTTAATGGTAGTAATTAGTATTGACATAATCAAATTAAATGGATCAATTAAATATCCAAAGTCTAAGGAGAAGTCCTCGATTTAGATCCCAAAAATCGTACCATAAAATCACGTGCTATGGCTCAAATTCGATAGGAGCAATTAACAATTGAATCAAATTTTTCCTATTATTTTACTATCTATCATAGGAATGATGCAAAAAAGAGGCTCATGTTCAGGAATAATTAGTGTTGAATTTATTAAACTTCTGTTTTACGAGTAGTTAGATGGACCAAGAAGGATATAATTAACTCAACTATATAGAGTGTCGCTTTGACCTGGCAAAAGTCATTCGAGCCTGATTATACTTTAACCCAATATAAAATTTTCTATTTTGACTTACTTCCCGGTTGTATGGAAATGAAGCTTATATATCTTCTGTCACCCCCACATTACCCCGTGGGACTGAAATCCGGCGCTGGCTTCTTAATTAATTTCTCGATACTATTACATCCTGTTTGGAAAGGAGGGAATTGGAATTCCCAAGGGAATTGGAATTCAATTCCCTTCTTTGGTAGCAAATTTTAAGAAGGAATTGGAAAGGAATTGAATTCCAATTCCCTTCACACACTCCAAAATAAATCAGACCCAAAAGGGTCTGATTTGGGAAAGGAATTGAATTCCATTCCCTTCCAACTCTAAAATGACTAATTCACCCTTAATCGCTGCTGCAACCCTGCTTCTGCCGTTTCGCCCAGCAACGCTGCTACAACCCTGCTGCTCAGCGGCGAAAATGCTCGATGACAGAAGCAAAGATGACAGCTGTTGTCTCCAACAGCTGTTGTGATGCTCTTGTCTCCAACAGCTGTTGTGATGAAAGCACAGAAGCAAAGATGCTCGATGAAGATTTTTGTCATGAAAGAACCACTCTGATAGTAAAGCATGGCATTTGTGACCATTCTCAGTTCCGTTGTCGCATTGATTTTGTTCTACAGGACCAGAAGGTTTTATGAGCAGGTTTTATGAGAAGGTGAATTGGAGAAAAGTTATTGTACTAAAGAGTTAACAATTGAATGATCTTTATTTTGCTTAAGGGTAAAATGGTAAAAGTATAACAATTGATTTCAATTCCGATTGATTCCAAACATGGGAATTGGAATTCAATTCTGTTATTTACTAATTCATTCCAAACATGAGAATTGGAATTCAATTCCGGTCGGAATTCAATTTCGAATTTCAATTCCTTATTTAAAAGTTTTCAAACAGGTGTGAAGGTTTCCGATTTTTTAATGCACGTTGTACACTATCACTTCCCTTTTGTCATTAATATTAATTATACGTTCTTAATTAGTGTCATGATTTATTTAATTTACGATTCGTTAGCCAGATGAAGATTTTGTCTGCTAGTAGTAGTTTGGTGGATTATTATAAATGTTATGAAAAAGCAATCCCTTTGAATTATTTTTTTTAGCATTATGAGTGGTGTTCTAACACAAATCGTATATATTTATATAAATATATCTATAGACAATCATCCCCACATACATACGTAAACCATCCTAACATACATTAATAAATACATATGTTTATATATATGATATATCCATTTATTTAGGACTTAATTATCTAATTATATATGAAAGTAACTCCGCCGGGGTTGCCATCAGAACGAGCGGCTCCTTCTTGCCAACGGCGAGCCCAAACAGCTCGCTCATGTCCATATCCTCCCTTCTCGCTCCCGCCGGCAATGCCCAGTCGAAGCGGTGTAAGAGATTGGCGAGTGTAAGCCACATAACTGACTGTGCCATCAATATCCCGGGACACATCCTCCGGCCGCTGCCGAACGACACGAGCTCGAAACACTGCCCCAGGTAGTCGACGGAGCTACCCTCGAATCGCTCCGGTATAAACTCCTCGGGCTTATCCCATGCGTCCGAATCCCGCCCGATGCTCCAGGCGTTGACGTATATTCTAGTGCCGGCGGCGACGTCGTAGCCACCGACCTTGCAGTGCTGCTGGCACTCACGGGGCAGCAGCAGGGGGGCGACCGGGTGGAGTCGGAGGGTCTCCTTGACGACGGCGTGCAGGTAGCTGAGCCTCTGGAGGTCCCCCTCGTCGACGTAGTTTTTTTCAGCTGCCACTCGGCGAACTTCCTCTTGGGATCTAGCGAGCGCTCGAGGAGTCCTCACTAGCTCCGCCATGGTCCATTCCATTGTCGTCGCCGTTGTTTCTATTGAGCCGAACATCAAGTCCTGATAAAGATTGGGATTAGATCAACAAAATCTCTAAATCAAAGTTTTAATTAAGATTCCGTAATTCTCTAAAATTTGGATGGTGCCATGGGTTTTTACCAGGAGAAGAGCTTTGACGCCGTCCCTCGTGAGGCTGCCGCCGTTGTTACTTTGTTCCTCTCTGAGTAAGCGCAGCAGAACACTGGCATAGGTGCCGTCGTCAACGCAACCGGTGCTGTCGCATTCCCGCTCTTTAATTTCTCTTTCCAGCAAGTTGTCCCACTCCTTGAAGTTCCTCTCTAGCCTCCAATGCACTCCTGTGACGGCATTGAGCCAGCGGTGAGCCCATGGGAAGAAGTCCCCGGCGACGAACCCCCCCAAAAGCTCGGCCGACCGAGATATCATGCCCCCGATCTCGCTCCTCCAGCACTCCCCCACCGGCGCGACCCTCTTCCCGAACACGGCCCGGCACGTGATGCAGCTCACCAAACAGACCAGACTCTTGCTGAGGTCGACCGTGCGGCCAGACGCGGCGGCGGCGGCCACGGTGTTCATCAGGGTGCGCACCTCCTCCTCCCTCGTAGCAGCGAGGCCTCGGACCTGGTGCGGGGAGAGGAAGTGGACGACCAAGAGGCGGCGCCCATGGGCCCAGAGGGGAGAGTAGGGAGAGAGAGCGACTTCGAGGCCGCCGTAGGAGAGGCGGCGCCAGGTCGTGACGTTGGGGCGCGAGCAGAGTGCGAGGTCATTGTTTTTGAAGAAGTCGCGGGCGAGGGCGGGGGAGGAAACTACAAGGGCGGTGACGCTCCCGAGCCGGAGGTGGAGGAGGGGACCGTAGGCAAGGGAGAGTTGGTGGAGGGAGCGGTGAGGGAGGCCGCCGATCTGGTGGAGGTTGCCGATGATTGGGAGTCCCGGTGGGGCGGGTGGGAGTCGGAGGCTGCTGGATTCCTTGTTGACCTTCTGGCTGTTGGCCCAGACCAAAAAATAGCGCACCCAAAAATCACACCGATATGCAAGAGAAACAAAAAGAAAACGAAGAAATCGAAAAAACGAAAGAAGAACGAACGAATTTATTTTTCTGGAAGAAGCAAACTTACAAAATAACTGAGACACTTTTCACATGCCTCTAGGACCCTTTAAATACACCACGAAAAAGACTTAGTCATAACTTATCCCAATAAGATAGGAATAAAAATAGGGAGACTAATTCTCTAATTATCCTATTAAAATAGGAAAGGCTAATCTAAGACTAAGTCATAAAAATTATCAGAATAAAATTAAAAAGAATATGATGATATGTCTGGATTATTTATTTTCCGACATTGCCCCCCCTAATCCAGACATGGCTGTAAATCACGGACACCGAGTAGTTGTCGCATGGTAGCTAACTTCACTCCTGGCAATGCTTTAGTTAATATATCGGCTCGTTGTTCTCCGGTATTAATGAATTCAATCACAATCTTCCTTTCTCAACACATTCTCTGATAAAATGAAACCTCGTATCTATGTGCTTGCTTCGACCATGGAATACCGGATTCTTCATGAGAGCTATAGCAGATTTGTTGTCAACAAACAAAGTTACCGGCTTTGGCTTTACACCGGTTAATTCGCTGGCAAGACTCCTCAACCACAAGGCATGGCAGGCCGCAGTTGAGGCTGCCATGAACTCTGCCTCACAAGATGAAAGGGCTACTGTCTTCTGCTTCTGTGAATTCCAAGACACCAAGCTTTCATTAAAATAGAAAGTCATCCCGCTTGTGCTTTTCCTTCCATCAAGATCGCCGGCTAAATCACTATCTGAGTAGCCGAATACATCAACTTCCTGGGGTCCCTTTATGTAAACAAGTCCATAATAGATTGTACCTCAAACCCTTCCGGTTGGTTGACATATATTTCTTCTTCCAACTCTCCGTTAAGAAATGCTGTCTTCACATCTAGATGGTGTACCTCCCAGCTTTGATTTGCTGCAAGTGCAAGAATAACTCGAATAGTGTCAAGTCTAGCGACAGGTGCAAATACCTCTTCAAAGTCGATGCCTTGTCTTTGTACATATCCTTTAGCCACTAATCTTGCTTTATGCTTGACGACTTTCCCTGCTGAATCTTTCTTTAATTTGAAGACCCACTTTAGACCGATAGGTTTGCGGCCTAATGGGAGCTCGGTTAGGGTCCAAGTCTTGTTCTTCTCAATAGATCTCAGTTCTTCCTCCATTGCTTCGTACCAGCAAGCCTCAGTTGCAGCTTCTTGATAACTTGTTGGCTCATCAGACACCACCATCATCAGCTCTTCATCAATACCAACCACTTCCTCAGTGTTGGCGTAGATATCGGCAAGGGACCTATAGCGGACTGGCCCTTCATAAGAGTCAGGAGTGTTTGTTACCGAAGGCGAGGTAGTTGCATGGGCGTTCGATGATGGAGTAGATAGACTCGAGTTCGATGATGGTGTAGATGGACTCGAGTTCAATGATGGTGTAGATGGACTTGACGCTCTTGTCAGGGGTACCACGGCTGCTGTTGATGGTATGACATTTTCTGCCCCTGCCTCAACGTCTGCTGCAACAATCGCCTCGTCGCAGTAAAGCGGATCCAACATCATAAAACTCGGTAAGTTTTCTGCATTGTTAGCACCTGCATTCCATGTCCATTCAGAATTTTCTTGAAATATGACATCTCTACTTACTTGTAGCTTGCCATGACTTGGATCAAATAACCGATGTGCTTTGCAACCTTCTTCGACACCCAAGTATACTATGGGTGAGCTTCTATCGTCAAGTTTCTTCAGATGAGGGGTTGTGTTTTTCACATATGCAACACAACCGAACACTCTCAGGTGAGCAAGATTTGTCTTTCTCTCCATCCAAGCTTCAAATGGTGTACGCTCTCCTAGCGCCTTAGTTGGGAGACGGTTTAGCAGATAGACAGCATGCCTAACCGCTTCTCCCCAGAACCTTGCCGGCATATGTGTACCCTTGAGGAGAGATCTCGCCATGGCCATCACAGTGCGATTGCGGCGCTCCACGACACCATTCTGTTGAGGGGTGTAGGGAGCCGTGAGGTGCCGCTCGATTCCTTCATTTTCACAGAATCGATTAAACTCCGTGGATAGAAACTCGCCGCCTCGATCTGTCCGGAGTGTTCTGATCTTGTACTCAATCTTGTTCTCTGTCAGGAATTTGAACTTCTTGAATGCCTGGAGTGCATCACTCTTTGCTGCCAATGCAAACACCCACATCCACCTAGTGAAATCATCCACAATTAGAAGAAAATATTTGTTACCGGCAAGTGTACATGGTGAGATTGGCCCGCAAATATCCGCATGGAGAAGTTCTAACGGCTTCTTTGCTCTAAAATTTGCTTGGTATGGGAACGGCAATCTTGCATGCTTGGCGATCACACACACCTCGCAAAGCTTGTTCGGCTGGGGCAATATTGGCACATCAATTGCCAATTTCTTCTCACCCAATAGTTTCAAGTCATGGAAATTGACATGCCCGAGCCTTGCATGCCATAACCAGGTTGGATCTTCTAGGCTTGGCAAGAGACAGACTTGCTTGACTGTCTTCAAGGTTATCTTGTACAAGCGATTTTGTGTTCGCTTTATCAGCATCAAGAGCTTCCTGCTCCCATCAATCACCTTCATGGCATCTCCTTCCATGTGCACCTCGTTCCCAGTTTCTGTCAATTGACCAAGACTGATGATATTACTACAAAGTTTTGGAATGTAGTATACCTCATGGAGAGCCTTCTGATCACCGTTCTTGCATTCGAACACAACCGTCCCTTTGCCCATGATCTCTATGGTTGATCCATCGCCAAACCTCACCCTCCCGGTGATGGTTTCATCTAGTTCTTGAAACTTCTCGCGATGACTCGTCATGTGGTTACTGGCACCGTTGTCAAGGTACCAGACGTCTTTATCTTCCCCTTTCTTAACGTTGCGATACATCTCTGGAAGAAACCTTTCTTCACTGAGCAGAATTATATCTTGCCGCTCTCGGCTAGCGTGAGACTCCTCGTGGGACACGCTCATCATCAGTGTTGGCTCTTCATCGGTGTCGCAAGTGAGGTGAGCCTCATCATCTCGACGCTTGCTGTAGCATTCAGACGCATAATGCCCCATTTTCTCACAATTGAAACACTTAATGTGTCTCTTGTCACGAGTGCCACTGTTGTTGCCGCTAGTGCCTCCTGCACTGTCTTGGCGTTGCATACCATGACCACGATCGCGCCCTCGCCCACGCCACTTGCCACGATTAGGGCCGCTGGACCCGCGCCCCTTGTCTCCTGACGGAGTATCCACGCTGCTCCCTTTTTGTCGCTTTTGCCATTCGGCATGAGTAAGCAGGAGCTCACCTTCAGTGCTGTTGGTGTTGCCTCGTAATCGCTGTGTTCGTTCCTCGTATGCCTTCAGTCGTCCGATAGTCTCCTCAAATGGCATAGTCTCAAGGTCGTGGAACTGCTCAATACCGGCAACAATAGGGAAGAATTTATCAGGGACAGAATCGAGCAACTTCTTTACCAGCGAGGAATCTTCAAGCGTGGCACCAAGAGTGGAGAACTTGCTGCTCATAGCGCTGAGTTTGCCAGCAAACTCATCAATCGTCTCAGTCTCCTTCATCTGAAGGGCGTCAAACTCGCTCTTCAACGTTTGTACGCGTGCCTTCTTCACCCGATCACTGCCGAGGTACCTCATCTTGAGGCTGTCCCATACTTCTTTCGCCGTCTTCTTGTTTGCGATCTGGAGAAGGATGTCTTCGGGGACGCACTGCAAGATGTATGCACGCGCCTTCTTGTCCTTCTTTGCATCCACCTGGGATTCTTTCTCTGGCTCCACCGCCTCCCAGATTCCCTGGGCATCGAGAATTGCCTCTGTCTTTATTGCCCACACAGTATAATTGTGAGGGTTTAGCATCGGATAGGGAAACGACACTCCGCCGTTCTCTTTCGCTAGGATGCTCGACATTTTTGTGGAAATATGGATTCTTGGTTGCTCTATACTACCAAAGCTCTGATACCAATTGTTGGCCCAGACCAAAGAATAGCGCACCCAAAAATCACACCGATATGCAAGAGGAACAAAAAGAAAACGAAGAAATCGAAAAAACGAAAGAAGAACGAACGAATTTATTTTTCTGGAAGAAGCAAACTTACAAAATAACTGAGACACTTTTCACATGCCTCTAGGACCCTTTAAATACACCACGAACAAGACTTAGTCATAACTTATCCCAATAAGATAGGAATAAAAATAGGGAGACTAATTCTCTAATTATCCTATTAAAATAGGAAAGGCTAATCTAAGACTAAGTCATAAAAATTATCAGAATAAAATTAAAAAGAATATGATGATATGTCTGAATTATTTATTTTCCGACACTGGCGGCGACGGAGGTAGAAGAGCAGTAACAACGTGAAGGAAATGAGTAGTAGTGTCATGAGGAAGGTGGAGGCTGCATGTGCATGGAATTCGAGGTTGCGCAGGGACTCCTCTTGGGCGGCAGACTGAACAGCAGACATCGTCGTCTAGTCGATAACTTCAAATTTATCATCTGCACCCTCCTTTATATAGCTTCCAGGATTCTCCCTCTTTGCCTTCATAGACGGGATCGAATGGTAAAATATCTGACCGATTTGGTCGAGATCACAGATTCGAGAGTCATCAATTGTGTATAGGGATAAAATCTTGATCTTCCAGTATTAATTCCCTCGACCCCAGGTGCCTCACCACACCAGTGATAACCATGGTTTGTTTCGCTCTGAAAATTTATGAGACCGGGACTAAGGGGCTGCTAAGGTGGCGGCTCTATCTTTTTTGGCCAGGATTCACCCTCTTTACGAAATAGACTAATAATTAATACTAAAAAATCTGAAGATCAAATCTTGACAAAGTTAATATGCTCATTCTTTTCATCCGCTTGTTACATTATCCAAACTAGTAACCTTCTGATTTATCTCATCCGTATTGACCATATAATATATTAACAGGGATGCTGAGACGAATGAATCGATTTTTATCACCGAAAAGCCTCCCACTCTTTGGTTAAAACAAGTCCACGCAGTTTTTAAATAAAGTAATTTTAAAGTCAATATATTTCAATAAAGAATTATAGATGAATTATTATTTTAATTATTTTTAAAACAGGGATGGATAATAAAATTAAACTTTCTTTAGTATTTACAATATAAAAAATTATTATGTATTTTTTATTATTATTTTTTTTAGTGAAATTAGATATTCAATTTACCATGAATTGTACCGGTGATTGGCCTTAGTCTGACAAATTTTTCATTGATAACTGAAGTAAATCGAAAAAATGATGAATCAGACAGTAGACAAATTGAACCTGGGGTGATCGACCCGGCTCCATGGAAGTTTCCCATCGATCACCAGGGTAAATCGGTAAGCGCTCGCGGTGGCCAGTCTAGAAGCCCAGCGGCCCAGGGTTCGCGCCCCATTTGGAAGAAAAATTCCTGCAAAATGCGCTTATCGTTTCGGATAATATTTGGTTTTTCGTTAGACATATATTTATTTATTTCAGTTGGATTTCGATTTGCTGCTCTTAGATATTGAGAATTATTCTTTATGTTTATTATTTATCGGTTATTTTATTTAACTGCGTGGTTGTGGATGTGTAAATGTCAGCCGAGTGTGGCTGAGCTATATATGTGAGGAGTATGTATGTATAAGAGTTTCAGATTGTCCGCCGTACAAGGGAGGTGCTGCCCGATTTTCGAGCGATCCCGGGCCTCTGGGGGCGTGACAATTTAGTGGTATCAGAGCTTAGGTTGTCGAGGTATTTTGGGATCCTGTGGGTTTTGCGAATTTATTTTCGATAAGTTTCGAAGTGTCTGTTTTTTTCGAGGTTGTGATGTCGTTTGTATTTGCTTTGGGATTTTCGGATTTACAAGGTTTTGTTTGGTTTACTTGATTTCGGTTTTTCGAAATTTTTTTGTTGTCATTTTCTTGACTTAGATGTATTGGGACTTGGCGGCGATGGACTCTCCAGGCGACGAGCAAGTAAGTTAACAAATTTGTTAGTAGTTGTATATTTTAGTAATACTTGTTAAATATTTTAATAGGATGGCTCGTGTATAAGATATTTTTTTTTTATTGGTATAATAGAGATATGTTATATTAGTATGAGGTGTATGTTTCAGGAAATCATTAAGTATGAATGATATTGAGGCATATTGATGGATATCTTGGATTTAGAGGTCTTGTGTGTGGATGGATAAATGTCTTTCTCTTTTAGAGAGTCATCCCGATAGGTTTTGGCCGAGTATAGTATAGGGATAGTGGATATCATGACAATGGTAAGTAAGTTATTGGTGGGTTTATGGCGTGATAGTTTGTTAGTTAATAGTTGCTTTAGGTTAGAATCCTGTTTTAATTGCCTTTATGGCAACTCTGTAATATGGAAGTAGGTTATTTTAGAGAGGTTTCACTAGTTTATTATGGTGATCATGTGTTAATATGAACTTGATTCTTGAGAGGAATTGAGTTTGGAGTTTAGGATTTGACCGGACTATGATGATTTAGGTTAGGAGGTAACGAGTGGTTGCTTAAAATTTAATTAGTAGATAGTGTAGTTAGGATTTATCTTAATTTTTCTTTATGTGTAGTTCAACTGTACCAGCCTGTCAACCTTCAGTTTACCAGCCTCAGCAGATGATCGAAGCTACAACTTATCAGTCTCAGTAAATGGTCGAAGCTACAACTTATCCGCCTCAGAAGATGATCGAAGCTACAACTTAACAGCCTTAGCAGATGTTCGAAGCAGCAGTTTATCAACCTCAGCAATCGGTCGGACGCCTAACACTTCAGCGAATACAGCTAGCTATAGTTCAGGTGATTCAACCGCAGCTTAATCAGATGAAAACACCATCAGTTTCAGAGATAGACTAGGTTTACGCTGTTATTAAAAAGGAGGCACCGCAGGTCGATGAATTGGGTTTCCATGATATTAAAGAACTATAAGGTACCTACGCGTAGGTCACAGTTAGTAGCTGTGTTTCTACCATTCAAAGGGGTGTGGGATAGTTTCTAATTTAGTAGATTTGTAGATCGTTTCCTATACTAGACGATTAGGTATAGCATGGTAGGTAACTCGTTTGATCTTCACTCATGGTCGTGGTTGACCATGGGAGTGATTCATTGACTAGTTATGGGTTCATCCTAGTAGCTCTGATTGCCGAGTCGAAGAGCTAGGGTAAAACATGTCAACAATTTATTTGGGGTTTGGGATCTCAGCTTTTGAGATGTGTAGTGATGAGTTTCACTTAAAATTTATACTGTATATGGAAGGTTAGTACCTGGTTGGTCTAATAGCGAAATTTGGAGGACCAAATTTTTATTAGTAGGGGAGAATGTAAAATACGGTATAATAATAATAATAAAAATAAATAAATAAATAAATGTATAGAATAAAATAAATAAATATATAGTTATTTATATAAATTATTATATAAAATCACCATAAATAGGAGTTAAAATTGGAAATAATTAGAGGGAAAATTTTGGAAGTATTTTCTAGAATTTTTGGAAATAATTACGGATTTAATGGGATGTAAGATGAGTTGGTTTGGAATTAGTTAAGGAAAAGTTGGGTTTTTGGAATATATATTAATATAAAAGGAAAAGTTTAAATTATAAATATATAAACTTTTCCTTTATAAATGTCTTCGTGTCATGTTTTCGCCGTGCCCTAGTTTCTCCGCCCGAATCCCATCCTCGCCGACTCCGCTCTCGCGCAACACTTCTCGCGCGACAGCCGGCCGATCCAGCCACCTTTTCTCCGGCGAGACTCCTTTCCTCTCTTCATCCTCGCCGACGCCGCAGCGATCACTGGTGATCTCTTTTCTTTGCCTTGATTCATCGCCGGACGTTAACACCGCCTGGTCGCCCTTCTTCTCGAGCCGGCACGGGCCGAAAGCTTCCTCCCTCGCGATATCTCCGCTACAAGCAGGTGAGATCGGCGCCTTCTTCTTCTTCTTCATTGCTGTGTCCAAGGTGGTCCTACGGAAGCTAAGTCTTTGCTTGCGCAAAGCACCCTCACCGGTGGCCCTTCACTGCTGCCGACCCCCCCCCCCGGGCCCCTTTCCGGTCGTGAGCCACCTTCCCAGTCGACGCCTTCGGCACTCTCCAGCCTCTTGTGTCTAAAGTTTTCCTTCTCCTGCCCTGTTCTCGATTGAGAGGTTTGCTAGTCACCGCTGGCCTTCCACCACCTTCCCTCTGGTCCGGCCGCTGCTCTTGCCGCGTTGCTTCGATCGTGTCGCAGATCAGTAAGGTAAGAGCTGGTTAATTAATTGAAGTTAGTGATTAACTAATTGGAGTTGAATGATTAATAGTGTTGGATTAACTTGGATTAATGATTAATAATGTAAAGATCAAACCTCTTTTTGTTGTTAACAGTGATTAGAATTGGTGAGGATATTGGATTGATTAACTCATGGGTTGTTAAGGGATTCATTGATGAAATGGTGATTAATTAAGTGTGATGGTTTGATTGAGGGTATTGGTTAATGAATCCTAAGATTAATCAAGTCGTTATCAATATGAAGGGATTAATTGAATTATTAATTAATTAGTAAGTTGAATGATGAAGGAATTAATTAAAATGATACATTGTTAGACATATATTTATTTATTTCAGTTGGATTTCGGTTTGCTGCTCTTAGATATTGAGAATTATTCTTTATGTTTATTATTTATCGGTTATTTTATTTAAATACGTGGTTGTGGATGTGTAAATGCCAGCCGAGTGTGGCTGAGCTATATATGTGAGGAGTATATATGTATAAGAGTTTCAGATTGTCCGCCGTACTGGGGAGGTGTTGTCCGATTTTCGAGCGAGCCTGGGCCTCTGGGGGCGTGACAATTTAGGCCCCCTTCCGGTCGTGAGCCACCTTCCCAGTCGACGCCTTCAGCCCTCTCCAGCCTCTTGTGTCTAAAGTTTTCCTTCTCCTGCCCTGTTCTTGATTGAGAGGTCTGCTAGTCACCGCTGGCCTTCCACCACCTTCCCTCTGGTCCGGCCGCTGCTCTTGCCGCGTTGCTTCGATCGTGTCGCAGATCAGTAAGGTAAGAGCTGGTTAATTAATTGAAGTTGGTGATTAACTAATTGGAGTTGAATGATTAATAGTGTTAGATTAACTTGGATTAATGATTAATAATGTAAAGATCAAACCTCTTTTTGTTGTTAACAGTGATTAGAATTGGTGAGGATATTGGATTGATTAACTCATGGGTTGTTAAGGGATTAATTGATGAAATGGTGATTAATTAAGTGTGATGGTTTGATTGAGGGTATTGGTTAATGAATCCTAAGATTAATCAAGTCGTTATCAATATGAAGAGATTAATTGAATTATTAATTAATTAGTAAGTTGAATGATGAAGGAATTAATTAAAAGGATACATTGTTAGTAATCCTTAGTTTTTATGCGTATCTTGTTTTGGTAGGATTTGAGCCGGGGACGATTGCACAGGCTTAAAGATGGTTGATACGATCTACATTAAAGGTGGGTACTTCTCCCTTGATTCTTGTAGTTTCGTTTACCTTAAATGCATGGTCGTTTTACTTCCTGAGTAGGTTTGCTTTATCTTAAATCTATTTGCCTTGTTTTCTTGCTTGATACTTATTCGTGCTTGACCTTTGAGTGATAATTCTAAATTATTCAGTTATACAGTCTCATCACTTGGCTTCTGATCTAGGAGTATCGCGTGTATTATGGAATAATCATTTGACCTATCTAGGGTTTGGTCGGCATTAGATAACCCTACCCAGTAAATTAGTGCATGTTTATTTACCTTGGTATCGATGGTGTTCTTTGTATGTTTGTTTACTTTGGTGTTATTTGTGTTTTTCGTATCGTATTGATTCCATGTTTTGGATCTGATTGAGGTTATGTATATTAGTGACATGCATCATGACATTCAGGCTGACGACCATGAGCTTCCTTGTAGTTAAGACAGGTCGTCGGGTATATTTTCCTGTTGTGCTACGCTTGGTCGGAGTTGTGTGCAAATAGTTGATACTCCACAGGTGTTAGGAGTCCCCACAGGTGCTTCGGGGTTTTTCATATCAGGGTCACGGTTGTCGTGGTGTATTTGCATAGCCACAGGTGCTTGGCGCTTGTATCTTGTCCACTCAACCTAATGGTGGTTGGTGTGTGTACAGTGCAGGTCATGACATCATATGCATATTATGCATTGTGCATTTTGCTTGTGTTTGCTGCATTTGTTTGAGCTATTACTTGTTACATTTGATTGACATGCATATACGGTTATGATTTACATTTTATATGATCTAGATATGTTCAACAGTATTAGGTGTTTAAGGAGGTGTTACAGGGGATTTCTGCCCCTACTTGTTACATGGTTCTCAGGTATGTTTTATTTGTATGGATGCATTTATTTATGTTCTTTATTCCGGAGACTGTATACCCTTTTATTTCTTAATGCTTGTTTTACCCTTTTTATATACCATGCATTTATCTGCTCTTATACCCGCAGAGTTCCATCCGGAACTCACCACCCCTTGTTCTTCTTTTTGTTTCAGGAAGTCGATAGCTGTGTCTCGTGCCGCCAGGAGAGGATCCAGCTGCCAGTCTCTCAGTTTGAGTATCAGTTTTATTGGGTTTTCGTATACTTGTAGTCATTTTATAGTATTAGTGTTGTTTCGATTTTATCTTTTTTGGCCAGGATTCACCCTCTTTACGGAATAGACTAATAATTAATACTAAAAAATCTGAAGATCAAATCTTGACAAAGTTAATATGCTCATTCTTTTTACCCGTTTATTACAGTATCTAGACTAGTAATCTTCTAATTTATCTCATCTATATTGACCCTATAATATATTAACAGGGATGTTGAGACGAATGAATCGATTTTTATCACCGAAAAGCCTCCCACTCTTTGGTTAAAACAAGTCCGCGCAGTTTTTAAATAAAGTAATTTTAAAGTCAATATATTTCAATAAAGAATTATAGACGAATTATTATTTTAATTATTTTTAAAATAGGGATGGATAATAAAATTAAATTTTCTTTAGTATTTACAATATAAAAAATTATTATGTATTTTTTATTATTATTATTTTTAGTGAAATTAGATATTCAATTTACCATGAATTGTACCGGTGATTGGCCTTAGTCTGACAAATTTTTCATTTATAACTGAAGTAAATCGAAAAAATGTTGAATCAAGCATCAGACAAATTGAATTTGGAGTGATCGGCTCGGTCTTACGAAAGTTTCCCATCGATCATCAGGGTAAATCGGCAAGTGCTCGCGGTGGCCAGTCTAGAAGCCCAGCGGCTCAGGGTTCGCGTCCCATTTGGAAGAAAAATTCCTGCAAAATACGCCGTAACTGGGGATCGAACCACGGATGTATGGGTTAACAATTAGTGACCTTACTGCTGCACTATAACTCCGAGGGTGATAACTGAAATAAATCGAGAAATATTAGTAGATAGTCTATCAATTTGATATTTTGAAATCAACTGTAAATTAAGAAAATTTATCTGAAAATTTACGAAATTGAAAATGGATACTTAAATACGTGAGAAATTAAAAAATAACATTATCACTACAACATTACCCGAGGAAAAAAAACATGATTCATAGACAAGGAACTGCAGTATGCACCTCAAAATCATGTGGTAAATAATTCATAACCTACTGCATGATTTTCTAAAATGACAACGTCAGGGTAAGAACAAATTAAAAAAAGAATAATAATTTAGAGAGTGAAAATGAAAAATTGAAAATCATAATGAATGACGTGGCACCTTGCATGTACGATCTCTGACGGGTTCATCGTACTCCCAGAGTATAGTTTGATTCGAGATAACGGCCGAAGGCCGTCGATAATGTCCAAACGATAATCGGACGTATCCATGTAAAATGTCACGTCATGCCACGTCATGTCATATCATTCATTATGATTTTTACTCTTCCATTTTCACTTTCTCTATCATTGTTCTTAAAAAAAAATTTATGGATTTATAATTTATGAATCAACTTAATTTAATTGTTCATTGAATTAACTTAATTAATTATATTTGTGGACGCAAAAGTTTAGCCAGGATGTGCCTTATAATCCTTGTGCAATTACAAAATAGGTGAAATGTTCTAATTGGTCTGTCTCAATCAAACTGTCCTATACCAAAAAAAAAACTAATTGGGAAAAAAGATAGTGAAAGGTGGTGCATAAGAATTGATCCGTAACCGTAAGGAGTGTGCATAATTGAAGGCATTTATTTCTATCAATTGCACCGATTAAGATGTGGTTGCACCCGTCCGTCCCCACTTGCGCCCTGACTGCCATGCACACAAAAAAACATTCGTGAACCACCTGCATGATTTCAAAAATGTCTTCACAAGGACAAATTAAAAAAATGATGGATTTATAATTTATGAATCAACTTAATTCAATCTTTGTGGACTCAAAAGGTTTAGTGAGGATGTGTTTGATTTGAATTGATCTGTCTCAATCAAACGGTCCTGTCCAAATATTTTCTATATTGTACCGTTGAGAAAATAAATGAGTAATGATTGGGAGAGTGAATTTGGGAGAGTGAATGAGAGAGTGAATGATGTGTAGCTAATGTGTACATGCTCGATCGTCGATCGGACACCACCGATGACTTCTGATTGCTGTCCCGAATCAAACTATGTTCTAAGAAGATAGTGAATCCGGTAGGGTCGTCGATAATTGAGATCTCGCCGGATTGACGGTGAATGCGACGAGATCATAATTGCGACGATTCCTGATGAGTTCACTGATCTTCTTAGGATATAGTTTGATTCGGGACGGTGATCAGAGGTCGTCGGTGGTATCCGATCGATGATCGAACGTGTATACAATAACTATCACATCATTCACTCTCCTATTCACTCTCTCAAATTCACTCTCTCTATCATTACTCGAAAATAAACAGTGAGAATGGTGCGTGAGAATTGACTTTTAAGGACGGTGCTTAACTGAAGGCATTTATTTCTGTCAATTATATCGATTGAGGATGATGGTCGGCTGGTCGATGACCCAGAGGATCTCTATCATGTCTGGTTATCGGGGCTATAATATAATGGTAGGGTGACTAGTCATTATTATAGATATCTGTGATTCGATCCCCAGCTACAACGTATTTATATTTTTCCTCTAAATGAGATGTGGACCCTGGGACGCTGGACTTCTAGGCCGTTCACTACGAGCGCTTCTCGATTTATCTTGACGGCCGGTCGAAAACTTCCGTATGATCGGGCCGATCGCTCGAAGTTGGTTGGAAAAACCTCATTAATCATTTTTTTCTATCCTGCCTGTCTCATATTTGTCGGCGACGGTCGACGAGCCGTCCGAGTACCGATCGGACAACATCGATGATTTTTTATCGTCGTTTCGAATCAAATGATATCCGGAAGAGCGATGAATCGGTCGGAATCGTTGTAATTGTAATCTCATCGGATTCGACGGTGAATCCGACGAGATCCAATTACGGCGATCCTGACAGATTTACCGTATCTCGAGGATATAATTTTATTCGAGACAAAGATCATCGATGATATTCGATCGACGATCGGATAGCCAACGAGTCGTTTAGGTAGAACAGAAACTGAGTGGAATAGAAGATCTGTCATCGGTCGCACCTCTTCGTCTCCACTTGCCTACTGCTCTGACCGCAGTGCACACAAAACTACATGCATGATTTTCATTAATGTCGTAGTTAGAGAAAGGACATTTTCTTTTAAATGATGGATTTATAATTTGTGAATCGATTTAATCCAATCTGTTCCTACCCGAAAAGTTTTAATTGGTCTCATTTCAAATTAGTTTGTCTCAATCAATTTGTGTTACACGAATATTTATATATTGCTTAATTGGATGAAAGGTGCATGAGAGTTGATTTGTAAGAACGGTGCATAATTGAAGGCATTTATTTTTGTCAACTGTACTAATTAAGGAGGATAGTCGCATCCCTTCGTCTCCACTTGCCTACGCCCTTGACTACAATGCACACAAAAAAACATGATTCTTAGACTACCTAAATGATTTTCAAAAATGATTGTGCCCGAGAAGGGACAAATTTAAAAAAAAAGGATGGATTTATAATTTGTGAATAACTCAATTCAATTGGTTCCTAGAGATATAATGTGTCTATCATTCTTTTTTAGGATTTGGTTATGGCTTGCAGCAATTCCACACCCAAAAAAAAAACAAATCTGTTGTAAATGATTCATAAACTACATGATTTTCACAGAGTTGGAACAATTTATCAAAATTCTCAATTTTGATATCTATTAGATACATATCTACTAGATATAAAACATAATATCTTTATTCTTTTTTACTAATAATTATTTGATTTAGTGATAAGTGAATTAGATTTGAAATTAAGAGTTTTGAATGTATTATTAAAAGATATTAAACATTTTATCAAAAAGTGTACTTAATTTTTAAACATTATCTAAATAGCACATCCAACTTTTGTATTTACGAAAGGCGTATTCTTTTATCTTTCTCGAAAAGAAACTTTAACATGTTTAATATTAAATGCGTCGTTTATTAAATTGCCCCAAAAATATTTAAATTTGTGAGTTCAATCTTGAATGAGAATATGAAATATAATATATGTGAGTTCAATCTAGCTCATAATGAATATAACATACGAAATCGATCGGTCAAGACTTTTTATTTTTATTTTTTATTTTAAATAGAGAGAATATGAAAGCTCAACTCCATACGATTTTAGCTTTGTCATTGTTGGATGTAGCCTGACCTTCGTTAGACAATTTATCGGAATATGATTTATAATCCCAAGGATTGCATATAATTGGGCTACAAGGACACTGGAGAGTTTGAGAGATCCAATTCAACTTAATGAACTCGAGGTGGCTGGAGGGGAAATCTTAAGAAACCCGGAGGGTGTCCGGAAGGAGAGTCGCTAATAAAAAAAAACGATCTAGTCTGGCTCAATGAGATAGTCAAATTATGGTCCATGAGAGATAGTTGATTAAGCTACAGCTCAAGTATCTAGAATGGTCCAAGGAAAGAAGCATATCAGTCGATCGGCCGTGCGTATGTGGGCGGACTCTACATATATATATGAGATGTTTTGGGCAAGAAAATCCGTCGATCAGAGGGATATTAACCTTGCAACCGGGTTGGTAACACTATGAAGTTAAATGACTCAGGCAAGTAGGTCATCAATCGGTCGTCTGAAGTTATACGTCGATCAGCCATTTGGAGTGATATGTTGATTGGCCGTTTGTAGAGACATGTTGTTCGGGCGTACAGATGATCTGCCACTCGACGATAATCTTACTTTACTGTCTGTCCAGCCGACCTACCTATCCCATGAATATATCACTGTTCTTTTGACCCCTATTGCCATGTGTCTCCAAGTCGATCCACGTCAGTCATTTGATTAGGATTTATCCTACATGGTTAAGAGACCCAATATTTCCCGTATCATAAGTCTCCTCGTCAGGTCTAGTCGAAGGAAGTGTTGATCTGATTGACTACACCCATATTTGGGCCCGAAGCCTTTACTGGTCAAATGTTGACGTGTCTCACTCCGTACGCTCTCCTCAACACACTCTATGCGTTGTTTAATGCAGAATGGTGCACACATGCGGGGTAATTAATACCCGATTTCTTGATATCTCATGTCATTAAGACCGTACCTTTCTCTCTGCCACCTATTAACGCCACACAGGTCGACGTATTCTG
This sequence comes from Boesenbergia rotunda, assembly GCA_024364735.1. Lineage (NCBI taxonomy): Eukaryota > Viridiplantae > Streptophyta > Magnoliopsida > Zingiberales > Zingiberaceae > Boesenbergia > Boesenbergia rotunda. The sequence continues at coordinate 146,193 of JAGFNQ010005221.1, read as the reverse complement.
TTGCATTACTGCCATGATTTGGTGCATGCTTTTATGGCAGAATGGAATTCGAAGCGGCTGCGGTCAGTTACACTTCGACGGTCAGGATCTCATCCCGCCTATTGTGGCGCATATAATCCGGCAACTTAGGAAAAAGGAGCGGTGGTATAACACCTCTTTTCGTGAAGACTTAAACTAATTTGTGAATGTTAATCGTCTTGTCCTCCGCTCTTCTTCCTCCGACGATTCTCTTGTTCTCTCCGACGCTTGTTCTCTATTTCATTAGAGCGTAAGTCTGTCCTCTCTACATCTCTTTTCCATTGTGTTTCTTCCGCTGAGATCGAAAATAGTGGAATAAGCTCCAATGAGGATTCCTGGCCTGTGGTACATAGTCATGGAATTTGACATAAACAGAGACAAGTTTCAGGCCATCATGATGGAATATGAAATCCTTGATGACCACCTGAAGCTCATTCTGAATGCTATAGAGTGTTCCCATCTACCTTCGCCAGGGTTTGTAATCATATTCAATGATCAAATCCTCTAGCTATCCTAAGATTCCATGTACACCCCTTCATTGTAAATGCTTATAGATATTTCCACATTTCCCTGCCTCAACTAGCACCTAATGTCGTTCAGTATTTATGTGGGGCAGTTATAATCTTTACTTTGTATGAAATCCCATTGAACCCTAGGATCTTTCATTTTTTTTTTACTACCTAAAGAGGCATGAAGTAGGGAGTTTTTTTACTTCCAAGCCCGTTTGAAGTTGGCACTTTTCGCGGAGGCTCCGGCTTCTCTGAAAGGCAGGAAGTATCATTACTTTTTCCTCCAACCCTTTTCCAACCCCCAAGTGGTTGCTCAACTGGATCGAGGAACTACCGGGTCACCCCTATCGTTGAGAAGAATTTTAAGAGTGACCCTTTGTTTATCAATGCATACGCAAAGTTAGTCGATCAACGTTTTGATATCAACCTGCTGATTCATAATGGCTTCTTATTCACTTTTAGGTTGAGTTCCATTCCTCATGGGCTATTGTGAGGCATTTTCGGTAAGTTCCTTAGTATTTTATTTTGTTTTTTTTTCAACTAATTAAGACTATCTACTTGCTTGTATAGCTGCCAATACCATGTAAGCAAAACTTTGTGAGGTTTTAGGCCTCAATGACATGGAGATTGAGACTAGAGGAGCTGCAGAGTTGGCGAAGCGAGACTACACGCTCGAGGAGTCAGACGCTTGGGCAGAGGGAGGTAATGAAGCCCCTATCTCAGAGACCAATGTCATTCCTCCCCCTCCTCCAAAGAAGAGGTCCGCTGAGCGGATGAAGTCAATTAAGACAGAGAAAGATGATGTGCCACTCCAAGAGAGGCGCAAGAAAAAGAAATCAGATGTGTCTTAAGCCGGCTTGTCCCGGCAATCAGACACTCCAATACCTCCTTCAACAACGGGGTCATCTAGGGCGGCACGACCAGAGTCGTCAAAAACCTGGCTCCCCTCCAATCCTTTTGATCGAATGACCCTCACGGAGAAGGTGGTAATATTGGAGCCGAGGGATCCATCGCCCCTCATAATTGAATCCTAGCTTAGCTAGCAGTCGAAGTGCAAGGAGGTGATGGGTGCTTTGCCGACTGACTCAACAAAGGAGCCCCCGACTGGCGAATGAACTACGGGGCCCGAAGTAGCCTCTACCTCTCCCCGGTGTCCATCCCTACAATGGGGCATTTTTTTAACGCGTTCATGCCTTCTAGCAGGTCACTTCCTCCATGCGCGTCTCGGCGGAGGATCAAAGGGATCCGGTGCAAATGATCAAGTTATTTGACCCCTTTGGTGAAAGCCTGGGACACCAACGTCCAAGCCACGTGCAAATTGAGTACGATGGCTTGGCTAAGACGAACCATTTTGCCAAAGAAATGAGGAAGGTAAAAATACTTTCTTTTTTTTTTTTTTGATTCGTTTATCTGGACAAGCTTTTGACAATTTGTGTTTTTGTATATTTGGGTGGTCAACTAAGATATGTGTCAATTCTTAGGGAACAATACTAATGCCCGGGTCCAAGTGGAACAGAGGGTAAAAGCCTTGGAGACTGTGCTGGGCAAAGCTCAGCAACAAATCGACAGTGGTGGCTCCTCTATTGAGGAGTTGAGAAAATTAAGCTCTGAACTGGAAATGTCTCGCCATGATGATGATGCCTTGGTTTGGGCCAATATGGCCTTGGTTCGGGCCAATATGGTCTTAATAGATAGTCTATCAATTTAGTATTCTTAAATCAACTATAAATTAAGAAAAAATTATCTATAAATTTAACAAAACTAAAAATTGATTCTTAAATACTTGAGAAATTGAAAAACACTTTATCATTATAATATTACTTGACGAATAAAAAAAATATTATTCATAAACAAGGAACTCCAGTATGCCCCCCAAAATCATGAGGCAAATAATTCATAACCTACCTACATGATTTTCTAAAATGACAACGTCAGGGAAAGGACAAATTAAAAAAAATTGATGGATTTATAATTTGTGAATCAACTTAATTCAATTGTTCATTGAATTAACTTAATTAATTACATTAGTAGACGCAAAAGTTTAGCCAGGATGTGCCTTATAATCCTTGTGCAATTACAAAATAGGTGAAATTTCTAATTGGTCTGTCTCAATCAAGCTGTCCTACTCAAATATTTATATATATTGTCTAATTGAGAAAAATGATATTGAAAAGTCAAGCAAAAGAGTTGATTTGTGAAGATGGTACATAATTGAAGGCATTTCTTTCTATCAATTGTATTGATTATGTGGATGGTCGCACGCCTCCGTTCCCACTTGCGCCCTGACTACCATGCACATAAAAAAAATGTTCATAAACTACCTGCATGATTTTCAAAAATGTCTACACTAGAGAAAGGATAAATTAAAAAAAATGATGGATTTATAAATTTAAAATCAACTTAATTCAATCTTGGTGGACTCAAGGTTTAGTCAGATGTGTCTGATGGTCCTTGTAATATTTCAATTGGTCTGTCTCAATCAAACGGTCCTATCCAAATAGTTTATATATTGCATAGTTGAGAAATTAGATATGAGAATTGACTTTCAAGGATGTTGCATAACTAAAGACATTTATTTCTATCAATTATATCGATTGAGGAGGATGGTCGCACCTCTTCGTCTCCACTTGCCCACTCCTCTGACCGCAATGCACACAAACAAACATGATTCATAAATTACATGCATGATTTTCATACACAAACAAACATGATTCATAAATTACATGCATGATTTTCATAAATGACGCCGTTAGAAAAAGGACAATTTTTATTAAAAAATGATGGATTTATAATTTGTTAGTCGACTTAATTCAATCTGTCCTACATGAAATGCTCTAATTGGGTTCATTTCAAATTGGTCTGTCTCAATCAAACTGTGTTATTCAAATATTTATATATTGCTTAATTGGATAAAAGGTGCATGAGAGTTGATTTGTAAGGATGGTGCATAATTGAAGGCACTTATTTTCGTCAATTGTATTGATTAAGGAGGATAGTCGCATCCCTTCGTCTCCACTTATCTATGCCCCTGACTACAATGCACACAAAAAACATGATTCATAAACTACCTAAATGATTTTCAAAAATAATTGCGCCCGAGAAGAGACAGATTAAAAAAAAGGATGGATTTATAATTTGTGAATCAACTCAATTGGTTCCTATAGATATAATTATTTGTCTATCATTCTTTTTTAGGGTTTGGTTATGGCTTCCAGCATTCCACACCAAAAAAAACTGATGTAAATGATTCATAAACTACATGATTTTCACAAAGGAGTTGGAACAATTTATCAAAATTCTCAATTTTGATATCTATTAGATACATATCTACTAGATATAAAACACAATATCTTTATTCTTTTTTACTAATAATTATTTGATTTAGTGATAAGCGAAGAGTTTTGAATCTATTATTAAAAGATATTCAATATTTTATCAAAAAGTATACTTATTATTTAAAAATTTTCTTAATAGCACATCCAACTTTTATATTTACGCAAGGCGTGTTCTTTTATCCTAAAATAGTTGAACCATTAAAAAATAAAAAAATAATAAAAAACTTAATTGTTGGTATAGAATTGCTATTAGTGGCTACTATTTTGGCTAAAAAACTGTTGCTATAGATAGATTGCAACATCTAGCAGCGAAATCAAAAAAAAAAAAAAAAAATAGCAGCTGCTTATCTTTCTTTTATTTATATATAGTCCTTCTCATGTGTTATTTATAATATTTAGATTAATAATTTTCATAATTTATCTTTTCCATATCGACCTTAAGATGAGTTGACGAGAACGTTGGACGAGCGAATCACGCTTTACCATATTAGTGCTACATGACTAGAATATAGCCAGCATGATTTTAATATTTTTTTATATTTTTTAAATCATTATTGAAAAGGTTTAAACTCAATTATATAATTTTCTATTTGTTTTCATATTAAATAAAATGCTTTCCTATTTATTTCATATTAAATTATATCCTTTACTATTTATTTTTATATTAAATTAATTTTTTAACTTATAAAAATCCATTATGAATTTTTTAAATATTTTTTGGATCATTAAAGGTGTATAAATTCAATTATATTTTTACTTTTTTATTCTCATATTAAATAATATTTTTTCTTATTTATTTTTATATTAAATAAATTAATTTCTATTAAAAAAATTCATTCCGATAAGAATCCGATCATTTAGATTTATCGTTATTTATTAATATATATATATATATATATATATATATATATATATATATATATATATATATATATATATATATATATTATATTAAGAAAGGATCTTCTTTCTAGAAAAGAAACTTTAATATGTTTAATATTAAATGCGTCGTGTCTTATATTGCCCCAAAGATATTTAAATTTGTGAGTTCAATCTTGAATGAGAATTATCTAGCTCAGAATGAATATGATACATGAAATCGATTGTTCAAGACTTTTTATTTTTATTTAAAAGATTGAGAGAGTATGAATGCTCAACTCCATACGATTTTAGCTTTGTCATTGTGGGATGTAGCCTGACCTTCTTTAGACAATTTATCGGAATATGGTTCATAATATCAAGGAATGCACGTAATTGGGCTACAAAGTGTTTGAGAGATCCAATTCAACATAATGAACTCAAGGTGGTCGGAAGGGAAATCTTAAGAAGCTCGGAGGATGTACGGAAGGGAGAGTCACTAATTAAAAAAAAATTAAAATTTCAAAATGAAAATAAAATCTGTTACATTTTAAATTTTAGTAAATTATAAATAAATTTGTTATAAAACTATTAATCTGTTTCACTTTTAAAAAATAAAATAAAAAATTTAAAATGGAATTTAAAATAAATTAAAAATGTAATTTATAAATATTTTTTTTAAAAAAAATAAATACGGAATAATAATTAAATTTGGTATGAAATTTTAACAGTTTATAAATTTCTTCCAAATAATTTTTAAAAAATAATCTTTTTATAATTTATATAATTTAGATTAGTCAAAAATGAGATTTCTCGTGAAATTAAAAATGATATCAAATGAGTAATTAAAGGAACATGTCCGACTTAGAAAAAAAAATACCTAATAATATTAAATATTTGGAAACATATTCCTTTAATATCAAATGTACACATTTGTTGGTCATATTAAATATGCTGTGGGCACTTTGGAAACATATTCCTTTAATACATTTGTTGTTCGGATTTTTTTTTTGGAGGGGACAAAGTGGAATAATTAATGGGAAATTTTACTTTGAGAAAATTTCTTATACTAATTATACATATAACTCTGCCAAACAGATATGGTAAGCTGATTTAAATAATATTTTTTGTGAGTTCATGTATCATATCAACAAGAAAATTTGTGTGAATTTGCGAATTAAGTGCATAGTTTGGATGTCATACATATAATTATTGTGTGTATTATAGATTAGAGAATGGCATATAACTTCATTGACAAATGTAGGCTGCCATTCTCTTGAGTGAAGGGTTTCCATTGTATTTGTATTGACAATTAGATGACAGGTAGCTGGCCATGCTCCTGCTGGATTTTGTTCAAGAAATTAATTAGAATTAGGAAGAGTTTGTTAGATTGGTTTCCCCTTCCCTTACCTTAAGGGGCTATTGTAAAGAGATGTCAGGCGTGAAAAATACAATGAAGTGCTGAAGGATAACTAAGAGATAGATAAAAGTACATTCTATTACTATCCATATAAAAAATCATGTATAGAAATATGAAATATTGACAGAGATAAATCAGAAGGTATCTGCAGCGTGATAGCAGACAAGAATCCCTCATCTTTCCCGTGATATTAGGAGATGAGAGCGGTACTCTCCCATATGATTTGGGATAGGACGAGTGTGACCTCCGCCAACATCCTGTCCACTCGGTCACTCATGAGCAGTGATGGCAGAGTGCGTATAGTTGTTATAGTCCTATCCATTCGACCTCATCTATGATCGGTGATGGTGGCTGACTGGCGTCAGGGGTGACTATGTCATTGCATCATATGCACGATTGCATGGATTGCATTTGTTTGTGTTTGCTGCACTTGTTTGAGCCATGATTACTGCATTTGGATGACATGTACATGAGTTATTTTATTTGCATATGGTCTAGTGACCATTCAAGTTCGAGGATTTATGACCTTCGTACTCCACATGTGAGGTTGATATGGATATGTATATTTGCATGTATTGTACTGACCATATATTCATTCTCTTGGCCAAAATCCCTCTTCTCCCTCTCCTTCTTGCTTTGTGAATCTCCTCTTATGGCTAGCACCACAAAGATAATTTTTCTCCGAAGCTTGACAGAGCGTGTTCGTGTGGAGACGCATAAAGGCACGGAAACTTGAACGTGCAAGAGATTTGGTATACCTCAGACAAGCGGGATAAGCGAATGACACGCGCCAAAGGTATACCTGTACGATATGAATTTGCAAATTAACTTTATATGAGTTTTCTTTCACATGGATCGCTCATGGGATCTCTTATTTCCGTTGTGATTTTTTGAATATTTTTGTCTATAGATCCCTACAGTAGTAGTATCAGAGCCACTTGCGAAAGATCATATAAAGTTAAAAAAACTTTTATATGTGATATAGAAATAGGACATAATTTTGTTATGAATTGTATAATGTATGAGCATTTGTTGAGATACAAAAGTTTATGTTGATCAAACTAAAAGTCCATAGCATTATCATATGAATATGAAAGTGTGCTATGGTTCAATTGCACTCAACAAATTTTATAACCTATGGTTTCGACTCATGAGCATTTTACAATCATAATAAAAATTGATGTCCTAAATCTTTTGTGTGTGATTGATGACATGGTGCATGGTTATGGCCTTAACCCTAATATGATTGGATGTATATATGTATGCGCGCATGTTGTAATATAATTCATAATACGACCTACGTGTCGTGCCTTATCTCTATTTTTCTAGTTGTAATATAATTCATAATACTATGATTTAGACTCGAATATAACTTGAGTTTTCCTAATTTGTAATGTACAAAATGAGGAGTAAAATGTCCATTGAAGAATGAAGTTACAAGAAGGAAGCCGATGACACATGACGACCGAAGGATGCACTTGGAGAAGATGTTATCCCTAGGTTGACCATCGATTTTCTCATTGGCTTGAGAAAATCATAGTATACGGGTCATAACCATGTCATATTTTACCGATTATATGTTGATATATGCAATGTGTGTATGTGATGCATGATTAGATAAACATTTATGTTAATAAAGCCAACTTGATATATCTACCAAGGTTTGGTACTCATAAACTACCTCGATCATTTGTTGTTGGGTTTGCCAAAACAAAGGGACACATTTTATCTTGGTAGACAATTGTGATATCCCGTTATCGAACTTTGGGTGAGACTTAACTAAGTCACCTCAATTGGATTGAAAAACTTAGAGGCATATCCCAAAAGTTGGAAAAATTAGGTAAGAGAACAATTATATAAAGTCTTGGGCGATTAGCCAAAACTAACTCAAGATGATGTGTAATGTGGATCTTGACCCTTTGTTTCCAAGAGTTGCATAAGATGTAATTAGTAAAATATTACCTACCTAATTATATTAAGTCTTGGGCGATTAGCCAAAACTAACTCAAGATCAGGTATAATATGGATCTTGTCCTACATGAATGTAGTCGTTATTTGGTTTGGAGCTAGTAATGCGGGCAAATTGAGTTTTCCTACATCCATGACTAGCCCCTACCAAAGCTCTACAATTCAGTGGGAGTGTCATTTAATTAAAGACATAATTAAATGATCTAGATATGATACTTATTTCTGCATATTTTACTGTTGTAAATCACCATATTGTCTAACACGTCAAATACTCTCTTTTTGCGATCCATCCTTCAGAAGGACAAGCTCAACGGAACTAATTTTCTAGACTAGTACAGAAGCTTGACGATCGTCCTCAAACAAGAATGAAAATTGTACGTCCTAGAGCAACCTCTTCCAGAAGCACGTATCACTACCGCCACTCGCGTCGAAAAGGATGCTTACAAGAAGCATTAGGATGATGCACGTGATGTATCATGTCTCATGCTTGCCACCATGAACTCTGAGCTTCAGAAGCAACATGAGAACATGGATGCACTTGATATGGTTGAGCACTTAAAACAACTATATCAAGGGCAAGCTAGGCACAAGCGGTTTGAGATGTCTAAGGTCATATTTGCATGCAAGATGCAAGAAGGAACTCACGTACTCAAGATGATTGGGTATGTCAAGAACCTTGAAAGTCTAGAATTTCCATTGGGTCAAAAATTGACCACGGACCTTATCCTGCAATCGTTGCCGGAAGGGTACAATCAATTTGTCATGAACTATAACATGAACGAAATTGACAAGCCATTGCCTGAGATGCTCAGCATGTTGAGAACTGCTGAACCCAATCTGAAGAAAACCAAGACCAGTAATGTACTGATGGTACAGAAGGGCAAAGGCAAATGGAAACCTAAGGGCAAGGATAAGACTCAAGCCAAAGGCAAGGCCAACTCTACTGCACTAAAAGCCAAAGGCGGGGTGCTTAAGGAAGAGACCTACTTCCACTGTGGTGAGATTTATTTGTTAAATCAATAGGCCCGATAAATTGGGAAATAATATTATTTACATGGAGTGTCATTGATTATAGAAGGAACCGTGTCCTAATGCATTAGGATGATGATGTCCCCTTGAGGAGCTCATAAAGTTCATCATGTAAATCTTGCAGGTGGACTTGGTCCGACATGATGATAAGATTGAGTGGTACTACTCATGGAGTTGGATATTAATTAATTAAATCATCAATAATTTAATTAATTAATGGGCATGCGAGATCTTAAACATGGAGAGATTATGTACACATAATATGATGGAACCCATATTTATTTATGGGGGTTGGTGCGGTAGTTCACTGATAACCCCTTAGTGGACCGGGTTATCATTAATGGATCGGGCTTAGGATCCATTAGGAGACCAAAACCAACTCCTTCTCATGGTCTCTATTGTAGCTTATATATACCTCATGAGTCATGAGACCAAGGCCAGAAGAACCAACCCTAGGGCTTCTTTCCTCCCTTCCTCTCTCCCTTCTCTCTCATAGGGTTGTGGCGTCGCAAGGCATCAAGGGGAGTGGCCGACGGGTTTTGGAGCAAGGGAAAGAGCTTTTTTCTCTTCCTCTTCTTCTTCCTCTTCCTCTCTACTCTTTGACCGGCGCATCCTCTTGGATGGGATAGTGGCCGACGGCACAAGGAAGAAGGAAGGAGAACCATCTCCTTCCTTGGAAGTGGTTGCCGCAAGCAAGAGGAAGGGAAGAGGGTGGCTAGAGCTTGGGTTTTCTTTTCTTCTTCTTCATCTTCTTCCTTCTTTCTTCTTTCTTCTCTCCTGTGGTCAGTGCATCCAAGAGGGAAGGCTAGAGTCGGCGGTGCAAGGAGGAAGAAAGGAATTTGGTGGCCGACGCAACACCATCTTGGTGTTAAGGTTTTGGCGTAAGCTTGGAGGAGGAAGAAGGTGTCTTGGTGACTTCATTTCTTGAAAGATCATCACTCACACAACGTCCAAGAAGAGGATAGGAATACGGTAGAAGATTGCGAGGTAAACAAGAGGTATAAATCTTGTTTTGGGTTATTCTTGCATCTAGTTTAATTATTATATTCATGTTTTGTCATGGACCCCGAATATAAACACAAAAATCGGTGATCAAATCATCGTCTATTCCGCGGCTAATCGATTAGAAGAGTTAGATTGCTTGAACAACAAGTCTGTTCAAGAGATCGCTCAATCGATTAGTACGATAATGAAAATGATCGCTCGGAAAGGTTCTCTCCATGCATCCGGGTTGTTTCTAATTAATAGAAAATTTTAATCTAGGGGCATGGAGAGCAATCTAATCGAACGGGAAACTGAAACCAACAATTGGTATCAGAGCCAAGGTTTCCGGGTTTTTGTGTTTTGGATTCGGTTACTTTCATGCATTTTTCATATATAATTTTATGTCGGATAATAGTAGGATGTGCGTAGGCTAACTCTTTGGTTGCAGGCATAAGATCCAACTATTATGGCTAATGTGATTGTGTGTGTATGATTATAATAATTTATTTGAATCCTCAAGGTTGACGAAGCTAGTTAGTATTTAATTTTTGTAATTAAATACAACATTATTTATCCGGTTATTTTAATTTATTTCGATCTAGATTTCATGTACATTCCTTTGTGGAGTATAGGATTGAAGGATGTAAATTAAAATAATTTTTTTTATCTCGGCTCGGGGCTTCTTCTTGCTTGCGCATGGTGGTGGAGAAGATGGAGATGAGATGGCGACACGACGGGAGGCGTATTGGAGAACAAAAGTCATAATAGTTGGAAATTTAATTTTTCATATTTATTGCTTATTGTTTAATATGTTTGTTGTGTTTGCATGTGAAAATTCCTCAATTTTAAATTACTAAGTGTCTACACGAAAGCCACAGAAGATGACTTTGTCATCTTGTGCTTATATGTAGATGATATACTTATCATTGAGAGTAATGATAAGATGATCAAATTCACTAAAGACATGTTGAACTCAAGATTTGACATGAAAGACATGGGTCTAGCTGATGTGATTCTAGGAATCAATATTCTTAGAACAGCAGAAGGACTTGTTCTTAGTCAGTCCCATTACATGGATAAGATTCTTGAGAAATTCACCAATGGTGATACTGCGTTGGCACGAACGCTGATAGACACAAGCCAACATCTATCAAAAAATCGAGAATAAAGTATCTCTCAGGTAGAGTACGCTCGGGTGATTGGAAGTCTGATGTACTTGATGAATTGTACAAGACCAGACTTAGCCTACGCAGTAAGTAAACTGAGTAGATACACGTGTAATCCCGGTGTTGACCATTGAAAAGGAATAACCAGAGTACTGAGGTACTTGAGATATACTCGTGGAAATGGACTGCACTATATGAGATATCCTGTTGTTATCAAAGGATACAACGATGCAAGTTGGATATCTGACATAAAAGACTCGAAGTCTACGAGTGGATATGTGTTCACACTGGGAAGTGCAACCATTTCATGGAAATCTTCTAAGCAACCCGTAATAACCAGATCCACGATGGAGTCTGAGTTTGTAACTCTTGACAAATGTGGTGAAGAGGCTGAATAACTACGACAATTCTTAGAAGATGTACCGAGATGGTTGAAACCTGTGCCGGCAATCTGCATATATTGTGATAGTCAATTGGTAATTGGCCGGGCACAAAGTCATCTGTATAATGGTAAGTCTAGACATATACATCGGAGACACAATACCATCAGACAACTACACTCAACTGGAGTTATCACTATTGACTATGTGAAGTCAAAGGATAACTTAGCGGATCCGCTAACCAAAGGGTTAAATCAAGAGTTAGTTGTAAGCTCATCAAGATGCCGATAGAAAATGTTGGTGCAAAGGAAACCCAACTTATGCAGACTGAAGATCCCAAGAACTAGGTTCAAAGGGACAACCTAACTGCACTGAGAAAGGTGTTCACTGTGAGGGAACGACCCTTAGAAACAATGAAGGATTGAGGTTAAGCGTACGACTTTTAATGATTCAATAGAGTTATGTGGAAAACTCTTAAGAGATCACCTAGGTGAGAAAGAAGTGGGGCCGCTTTGAAGAGAATTGAAGGCACAATTCTTAGAACTTCTCACAAAATCAGGCGTGTTCATGGCCAAAAACGAACACATTCATGAGAACTGAGGTGTATCAGGGAGAGTCATGGGTGAGATGTGTCAATGCTTACACAAACGACAACACAGTTCAAGGACATCATGTCTACTGTCAGCCAGGAAGCAAACAGATCTTCACGAGGGATGATTCAAAGTGTGAAACCTACCTGCCCTATACTGGACTCAACTACTGAATGCTATCATATATCTTGTTTCCATTCGTATGGGGGATTGTTAGATATAGTGTGAATGGAAAGGGAGGAAAGATGCTCCATTGTGAATGAGACTTTAGTCCCACATTGGGAATTTCTAGTGAATGGAAAGGGAAGTGGAGAATAAAGAGACTCCATTGTGAATGAGATTTTAGTCCCATATTAGGAATCTTAAGGTATAATTGTTGATTTATATTGTTTCACAAGCATGTTAGTTGTGAATAAATGCAAGGGGAGAGGTTTTCTCTCACGCATGAGTGTGCATGGGGGGGGTGGGCGGGGTGCAAATCCAGAGCCCAGATTTGTTCTGAACCAAGTAGACTCGTGTGCGTGCACGACCTGCGTGTTGGTGCTTGGATGGCTAGAGAGGGGGGGGGGGGGGAATATAGCAACACACAAACTTTGCTTCTTTGAGATTTTTCTGCACTTCAGAGTTAGGCAGCGGAAGACAAAAACAAAAGTCCAGAAACTAAAAACAAACATAATACGCTAACAAGAGGATATACAAGGTTCGGGGATAACTTGCCCCTACTCATTGGCGTGCCCGTAAAGTGGGCGATCCCTTGATCGTCGGCAGATCAAGCCCCGGAAAATCTGGATATCAAATCCTCCTTCTCGGTGGAGAAGCCTCACCACAGCAGTTTCAACAAAGATATGAACTTAAGAACAATGAAACAAGGAGGCTTACTGAGCACTAGGAACGAAAGAACACAAGAGCTCTACACCAAGCTCCACCCAGCACAAACCTCACGCAAGAACTAACTCCCAGCTCTTCGTGACTGCTGATGGACTCGCCAAGCTCTCTGCCTCTCCAAGTGCTCAAGTCGTGGATCAACAGATCACTCAAAGAGTATACTCAAGTTGCTTTTCCAATTCAGAGTGATACACCAGAGATGGAACAATAATGCTACCGAGACTTCTTTGCCACCAGCAGTTAAGTCTCCGCCCAACTACTCAGGTCACAAGCGAGCCTGCAGCTCCCAGCTGCTCACCAGCTTATCTGCAACAACCTCGGCTACTCCTGACCCCTTCTGGACTCACTGAACTCTCCAGCCAAGCCCAGGTCAGCTCGTCAACTTCCTGCCGTTGCCAGCCCGCGCCATCCATTGTAACCTGATAAGAAGAAACATACAAACTTGCTCAAAGGAAAGCCTCCCATTGACCCTCCTTGAGTGTTTGAATCCTCTTGTATCACCTGCACACTGATCAGAGGCTTAGCAAATGGGTATCAAACAATATAAACAGTGTATCAGTGTATAAGACGAGAAAATAGACGCGATCAGAGCGTCTGACAGTGATTTCAAATTAAAGTTACAGCTACTGATTGGTCACCGGACCGATCAAAGAGGACCCTGATCGGTCAACAGACCGATCAGGTATCGTCCTGACCGATTAGGCTGAAGCCTGATCGGTCCACGGTGAGAAACCAAAAATCGCGAGGTTCTTGTGATCGGTCACTCGACCGATCCAGGAATCGTGGATCGGTCACCGGACCGATCCACAGAATTGCTGGGATTCCCAGCTTTTGTAGGCTAACTCACCCTGATCGGTCACCCAACCGATCAAGGCACTCCCTGACCGATCAGGCTCCAGCTTGAACGGTTATAGTGAGGAGCTCGCGATATTTGGGATTTCTCGGATCGTTCACCAGACCGATCCAGAGCTCTCCCTGATCGGTCACCAGACCAATCAGGAGCCGAACAGAAAAGCTTATGTTGGTGACCGATCTTGAGCCGAACAGAAAACAACCAAAGTCTCTGTATGCTCCCTGATCGGTCACCAGACTGATCAGACATCACTGGATCGGTCACCAGACCAAACTACGAAGGAAGTTCGTGACAACTTCCCTGATCGGTCACCAGACCGATCCATCCAAGGCTAATTCCACTCTAAGTCAAGAGAACGGGTTCCCAGCCTTCTCTGACTCGTGCTCAGTCCCCCGGACCAGGACTCCATGCCCAATTTTACTCACCGGGACTTCATTCAACCTAGCTTCACTCACTAGGACATGGCTTCACTCACCAGGGTTTCGGTCACCCGGCTTCACTCATCGGGACCCGGCTTCACTCACCAGGACCCGGCTTCACTCACCGGGATTTCAACCTAGCTTCACTCACTAGGATTTCAATCACCTGGCTTCACTCACCAGGACCCACCTTCACTCACCGGGATTTTAACCTAGCTTCACTCACTAGGATTTCAATCACCTGACTTCACTCACCAGGACCCAGCTTCACTCACCAGGATTTCATCCAACCTAGCTTCCCCAGCTAGGACCTGGCTTCACTCACCAGGCTTTCATCCAACCTAGCTTCCCAAGCTAGGACCTAGCTTTACTTACCAAGATTTCACCTAGTCCCACTAGGTGTGCCTAGTCCCACTAGGTCTTTTCCCATGCCAGCGTGCAATCTCCCAGATCCACCTGGACTTAATCCAAATTCATTCATTTAACCAAATTTAAATCTTTGTCAACACCAAAATAACAACCGGGTCAGACTGCATCAACACTGCACGCGTCAAATGTCCGACCGGTCGGGGCAAAATTTGTCCAAACGGATGAACCAACGTTTTGCCAAATTTTTTATTCAAATTTAACTGATGCATAAACGCAAAATCAGTAACCCCCAAACGTTTGGATCTGGCCGGTTAACTGGCAGTAAATGACATTAATTCGGTCATTGATTACTGCGGGGGTCTGAGCCTATATAAAGAAGTTGTGACCGAGAGCAAAAGACATATAGGAGATAGATTGTCTTCCACCTCATTCCTAACTCCCTGGTAGCTGCTTGTGGTCCCGCTGTTGTATCCTGAGAGATAGACGTCCATCGGAGCCTCGAAGCACTGTCGGAGGAGGATAAACCTGTTTCAATGAAACTGCGTTACGCAGGCCTCAGCAACTCTCCACGTTCTGCTCGGGAGATCCTGGTCGGGAGATTCTGCTCGGGGAGATTCTACTCGGGAGGCTCTGCTTAGGAATTCCTGCTCGGAAATTCCAACTCGGGATAATTCAACTCGAGAAGTCCGATTTGGGACTTCCGGTTCGGGTAAACCAGTTCCGGAAGACCAGTTCGAGATGTCCGATTCGAAAAATCTGCTCGGGAGATTTCAGCTCAGGAATTCTAAGTACTTCCAGCTCGAGTGACTACATTCTATATAAAAGGCAGCTCGGGCCACTTAACAGCTAAGTTGAAATTTCTGTATTTTCAATTTAATTTTTTGTTAACTCTCTGGAAAGGAGTACTTCTTCCAACAATTTAAACAAACGGCAACATGCAGAAAAAATACGTTGCCAATAAATTTATTTACAACGTGCAAAGTGCGCTGTTAAAACTTAATATTAACAACGTGCGTAGCGCATTGTTAATACTTATATACATAAAAGACGGCGGGCAAAAAATGCTAAAGATTATAAAATATTAACAATGCATAATATGTGTCGTTAATAATCTTGCATCTCAAATTATTTTGTGTCAAAATAATTCATCGATTCGACGCAGTAAACTCTTCATTGTGGGATCGTTTAAAATCGATCAAGGGGGGGGGGGAGGTGAATGCCGACAAAATTTTGGATAAGTAAGAATATTGCACAGCGGAAAAATTAAAGCAATGCTAACTCATTTTCTTTTTACTTGATTCGGAGTCTGTAACGGTTCCTACTCCAAGGCCCATAGTCTTTGACCATTTTCGTTGGGCAATTTTATATTTCGGAAAAGGGTGTTACAAACTTAAATCACGAATACAGAATTTAAACAACTTAAAACAAATATACCGATGACCGGAAAGTAATCTAAAGAACGGAGCAGCAGGTCATTGATCTTGAGCATTGTTGGCGCTTGGAACTCGAGCACGGGAGATCTACACAGAGCGTTTGAGTGCTTGAGTTGGAAGAAGTGTTGTACGAAAGTAGGGGGGTGAACCCCCTTTTATACTGCTATCCAGGGCGCCTGTGAGGCTGTAGGGCGCCTACCACGTCACCGATTTGTGTTCATCCTCATCTGCAGACTCGGCCAACATTTATCCCCTTTCCAGGGCGGTTGGGACATCTAGGGTGCCTAACTGTTCACGGGCTCCTCCCAAGCTGACGTGGCAACCTGCCAACTCAACTTTCGCAGCCACAGGAAAACACCCTAGCTGGGGCGCCTGTGTTCTTGGGCGCCTGAGACCTCTTAGGCCCTTGGGATGCAGAAACTTGAACCTCTTGCTCCTGCAACCAGGGTTAGTTCCAGAACAGCAGTAATAATAAATAATCATGTATAAATAACAGCCTGCATTGTCTTGGTTATGACTTTGGGTTTCCAAATGGAACCTTAGGTCGAACCAACGCCTACTGTTCCCTCTTCCGGGGAACGCGTCCTCACCTACTCCATTTTGGAGAAGTTACCTTTCGCCAACCGGCTCCTCCGGTTGGACTTTTGCTCAGCCTCCGAGACTGCCAGATCTCAAGACGTTCGTTCCTCGACCCTCTCTACTTCTGTCCGCAGCTCCCGCTCGGCTAAGACTTCTGCCCGATCTTCCGGATCAGGACTTCGGTGCCTAGTCCACGACCAGGACTTATTGCCCAACCCCCGGTCAGGTCTTCGGTGCCCAGTCCAAGACCAGGACTTATTGTTCAACCATACAGGTTAAGACTTCGTGTCTAGTTTACCTAGGACTTTCCTGCATACTTAATAGATTTATTAGATAACACTTTAACCTTAACTTTAAACCCTTTGCCATTATCAAAACCCAGGTTCGATCTGGTGCTTCCGACACCAATATTTATGAGCGAATTTGACTTCTCCTCGCTCACACGACCAAAACCCTTCAAAACTCTTCATGTGAACATTGCCCCCATCTCCTCAAGTCGCGATCTCCTCACACCACCCCCATCTCCTCATGAGCCCTCATCTCCTCGTGATCTCCCCACGCCGCCCCCATCTCCTCCAAGTCGCAATCTTCTCACGCCGCCCCAGCTCCTCCAAACTCTAATCTCGACCCAAACTCGTCACACGAAACTCCTCGTGCCGCCCCAACTCCTCCAAGTCGCGATCCCTAATCTCGCACCCTCCTCATGTGAACTCTATTCAGGGTGATTGCTCTTAATCGCAGTTTGCAGTGTGCGCCGCGAATGTTGTTGATCGTTCTTAACCGTAGCACACGCTATGCGTTGCGAATGTATTTAACTATAGTACGCGTCGCACGTTGTCAATGTTTTATGAATTTTAATAGCTTGCAGTTATGCATCATGTAAATGCATTGCCGATAGTATAATTTTGCGCTACGAAAAGCCATATTTGTTATAGTGGCAAGAACAACAAGCTAGCGCAAAATCATAGATTTGATGGATAAGAGATGAGTAATCCTTGGCAGATATGCAGTTTGAGAACACTAAAGTGGCTACTCTATCATCAAATAGTGCTGATCAACGTTCAGGGACTGCTTCCTAGCCAATGGTGGAGCTAGGAATGGTAGTGCGCTCGAGTTTAAAAAAAAAAATCATCCGAATGGATCCCGGGCTAAAAGCTCTTCTTTCGATTTGAAAATTCAAAATGGATGCTATAAATTACCCTAAACATTAGCTGAGCCCCCGGGCTCTGCCCGGGTAAACTAAAGTCTGACTCCGGCCTTGTGCCTAAGAACTAGTCAGATTGCTAGTGTTCAGCAACAGAACCGACCATGTTGGCAGTGCCCATCTTGTACATGCAGAGGTTGCCTCTGTGTAAGACACGAATGACAACTGGGTTGTCTCGTATGACGGGGGTGATGAGGTCTACCACACTCACTGGCTGAAACCACCCTGTGCAGTGGTGTCCGAAGGGCAATGCCATTGTGTTCCCTGTGCAGTGGTGCCCTCGCCGTCTCTTTCTCTATCTCTCCCGGTGCCGGTGACAACGGAGGCTTCGCTTTCTTCTTGTCTCCGACTGGTGCTCCTCTTGGAAGGGGGAACGGCAGTCGTGCTGAATCCTCGACCAGTCTCATGGCAGTGAGCTTCACAACGGAAAAATTGGTAATCTAAGTGGAAGCCTCATCGAGATCACTATCTCAGGCGAGGTTTTTGGCTACAAGCGGCAATCTTTCCACCAATCGCTCGGCGCCCTACCTTAACAGAGAAGAAAAGTTGCATCCTTGGATTGATTTCGAATTGGTGAACCCCCAATTCGAAGTCTTGTACGCTTGCCGTCCGGGTGGCTTTGTCGTGGACGATGCGGCCAAGGCGGAGGGAGCGGGCTTCTGCGCAGCTCTGAGGAGCACCAGCGAGGATCTCAGGTTCGGGGGAGATGGACTGGGATTCCATAAGGTCTAGGATGCTCAGGGACTCGCGGATGCGTTGCTCCAGGGTCCAATCGGCGGTCGGAGAGGGGACTGATTGGTGGAGGCGGTGAGGTCGGTCGCGGGTTCGGCGGAGATGTGCAGGGAGGCGACCGGATGCAGTGGGAGGGAGGAGTACGACAGTGTTGCGGTGGGGCGTAGGCTACGACGGCCGCCATCGAGTGGTCGCCCGAGGATTGCGAAGCCCGTAGCGGTGATACGTTAGAAAGTGAGGGCCCCAACAAATAAATACTTTACTTCTCTGCCCTTTTCGTCCTTTCCATTTCTGTTAATGAACCGTCCCTCTATCCAAACAGAGGATACAAATCCCCGCAGCCAGAGTTAGGGTTTATTAATCCTTCGTAAGTAACCTTCTCCGAGTTGCAATCTTTCTCGTCTCATCCGTATGGTCGACTCTCTCTCTCTCTTGGTTTTCCTCATGCATCCATCTGATCTGGCTTCAGGTAGGTGAACTCGGCCTAGACCTTAGTTCGGGAAGGAGGATCGTTTTGTCTTTGACATGGAGACGGAAGGCGCGGAGTGTAATGGGCCCGTGAAGCTGGAAAAATTGCCAAGTGATGATTTGATCACTCACAAGAGACGGAGGGACGATGGCTCCAGTGCGGATGCTACTAAGGTTTGGTTGCTTCGTTTTTTCTTGCATTTCTCGAACTCATTGATCAAATAATTGTTTTCCCCCACACGTCGTGATGATTTCACAATTACCGGAGCAACATGATTGGTCTTCTGATTCCGTGGGTTTATTGTGTCTGTGTGTCCTTTGTCTTGATCGCTTTGCCTCATGTATTTTTTGGTACACGCATTCAATTTTTCTTTTTCTTCTAGAATTTGGTTGTTTTAGTGTATTTTGGTATCTTCATATGGCTTATTAGCCTTCACTTGTGCACAAGTGTATTGGACAAATGGATTTTGTTATGCATGAAGAGATAAATTTGTTGCTAGAAGTGGGAGATTAGTCGTTGGTTGATGTATTATTAATTTTAATTTTCCTAGGTTGACCGAATTGTTATAGTGATTAGGCAACAGGTATTCAAGTTATTAAAATAATTAGTGTTTAAATTAATATATGCGCTGGATGGAACACAACTGGGTAGTGGGGGTTCAAAAACTAAAAATGGGTTATTAACAAACTAAAATTAAGGTAAGCATAAGTTTGGGTTTGCCATAAAACATAGAGTGCATATTAGCTACTGAATGAATGCCATATACAATGGAGCTCATCAAGCAAGCGCTGAAGTTTCCCTAGTTGAATCCTCTTCTAGGACCATAGTTGCCTGGTGTTTTGCAGAATTCTATGCTTACATGCTGCTTTATTATGCTGTTTTTTTAATGGCTATATGGTCTGTGATGGTACTCAAGTATGTTGCACTCCGCATGGATGCAATTAGGTAACATTCTTTAATAGTTTATTAGGAATGCTAGAAACATTGGTTAGTTTAAAATTGAATTGGATTGGTATGACTAAATAGAGAACAACTGTATGTCAAATGTCTCAAATCAGGCATTGGAGTATGTCTCTAATATGTCGATTCAGCATAGACTGATAAATCAAGGCTGATGCATGCATTTGTAAGTTAAATTTGTTTTGAATCTTGTTATATGCTTGATATATTAGATTGATGCCAAGCCCACACTAATATTTCATGTTCGTTGGTATCTTTTGAATTATAAAGTTTCTAATCTAAGTTTCATCTTCTCATGTAGACTATAGCATTTTTGGAAGTTCTAGTTATGCTTTTATGGGTGGTATAATAATGCCTGAAACATGTTAACAAATGTGTTAATAACCAGTACAAAATTGATAATTGTCGATCTAGTATCATTGACTCATGTCTATTATTGATCTTATATTTGTTTGACCGAGAAGATTCAGTGTTGGTATGGACTAAGGTGTTAAAACATTGGGTTGTATAGTTTTATTTTTAGATAATGTTACTAGTTTGAATGATTTATATGCTTATAAACTAGTAATTTCTTGGTAAAATATATTAGTTAAGAAGTTCATCTCATTTGGGATTTCTAATTTATATTTTCTACTAGTATAATCCTGGTATAACATGAAGTACAATGAATGCTATGTTTGTGACAAATATATGTATGTTTTGATTTATTTTTTCATTTTCACACTAACAATCAATTGATTCTGTACGCTGTTATGTAGGTTTTGGAAAGACCTGGTAGAACTAGGGATATTGGGTGGAACCATTGCGCCAGAGTTGGAGAAGGACAGTGGCCTTACTTAAAGTGTAACTGGTGTGGCTGTTCAATTGCTTCAATAACTAAGATTAAGTATCATCTTGCTGGTGATCAGGGAGTCTATAAGTGCCCAAAGGTTCCAGCAAAAGTTAGGAAGTCCATAAGGAATCAACTGGCTGAGATGAGAATGCTGCGCTATAAAAACAGGCTAGCACAAAACTATAGATTTGATGTAGAAGAGATGAGTAATCCTTGTAAAGATGATATAGTTTATGTGGATTCCACAAAAAGCAACAAGGAGATTCAGGTGGAAAGTGCTGCTATATTCAATCTAAAAGCAGATAAGCAATTTGAGAACACTAAAGCGGCTACTAAATCATCGAAGAGTGCTGATCAACATTCAGGGATGGCTTCCCAGCTATCTAAGACTGACAAGGTAATGTCTTTAATATGAACTGAGTATCTTTGTTTCTTTCCTCCATTCAAGTTTGCTTACTTATGCCTTTTAGCTTTCTATTTTTACATTGTATTGCTTGGGTGGCCATTTCCACAATTTTTATCCCATAGAAACAAATTTTTATAGAAAACATGACTTTGCACACTTATTATGTTTTTCTGGTGATTACTTGGGTGAAATATAGCTTGTGTTGATTGGTCAGTGTAAACTTGGGTTGAGCAACTTAATCTTTGATGATTGCTTTCTTCATTCTATCGTGATTAATCTTAAGTCTTAACAATTTTTAAACTTGGGTTGAGCAACTTAATCTCTTTGTGGATTGATTTCACCATCTTCAGAGTGATAATGTTTAACAATTTTATATCGTGATATAGTTTTCATGTGTAATATACATTTCTTAGTTTCAAATTGGGGTTAGTCTACACTGTGAATCATAGAATTTTGATAATGGATACTAAAAGCCTTCTTTTGTCAATACTGGCTCTCCTTTGACATTCCTTCTGTGATATCAAAATATCGCTCTCTATTCTATTGCCCTTCTTACTGTCTTTTTGAATATCAACATTGCTCTCCTTTAACTGGCTGTAGACCAAATTAGACGTGATGGTCATGGCTAGCAATATTTACTTCAGAAAGGTTCATCTTCCATTTTTAGTGATATGATGATAACTAGTGGCTGGTTACTTCAGATTCCTCTCCATTTTACTCTTTATGTCTTCCACTTCTCTCCTCTGTTTCTTCCCAATTTCTGCATTCCTTATTTCCTTTTCCAGACAAATTTTCTGCTCAGGATTAGTAAGAGATCCATTCAAATGATTGTTTCTAATTTTTATTGAGATAATTTCTTCCTATTTTTCTTTGATGGTACTAATCTCAGGGTTGACTAATTTAGGAAACTACTAAGTATGCTTCTGAGCAAGGACAAAATCTAAAAAGTTATATAAGGTGATATAATCATGTTCCAGGGTGTCTCCTAGATGACTGGTAACTTGCGTCCAGTTATTAAATTTAAATGATAAATAATTTTTACGATGTAAAGATACTTAGTTTGAATCATCAAAAATAGGGTTAATGGCCTATCCATAGTAGTTAAAATCGCGATTTTAATCGCAAAATCTTACGATTTTAGATTTTTGACCCCCAAACGATTTAAATCTTAGTTAAAATCGTATATTGTTAAAATCGTTTTGAAATCGCGATTTTAAGGGTTAAAATCGCGATTTTACGATTTGGATGTGATTGTAACGATTCTGAAAAAATCCTCTTTTTTCGTTGGACCTGATCTATTTTCAAAAAAAAAAACAATTCTCTATTTTTTGTATGCCCTAATCGCATCTCGTCCCTCATCTTCGTGCGTCGCTGCATCTTCGACGTCCCTAAGTTGCGCGTCCCTGTTGCGGGACTTTGCCGCCCCTGCTTTGGTGATAGTGATATGATGGATTTTGATGCTGAAGCTGGTGGAGAGGAAGATGAGGATCAAATAGGAGAACTTTATGATTTAATGTGTCATATTTTTTAGATTTATAGATTAGGCATCTAGATTATATAATTAGATGGTTGATGGAATCTTTCTAATTGAAGTTATTATGTTTTTTTCACTATTTTGTGGCTATGGATGACATTGCTAATGTAATATTGATTATGAATATAAGTTTATTTAAGTTTATTTAGTAATTTAAAAGTTTTTTTTATTATTTAGGCTATTTTACATGCATATATATGACTTTATAATTTTATATGCATATATATATAGGATTTTTATAAAATCTTACGATACGATTTACGATTTTAAGATTTACGATTTTAAGTATCCCTTCCGATTTAAGTTAAAATCCCGATTTTAACTACCTTGGGCCTATCATTGTGCTTCCCAATTCAGTGAAAATGGTGCATATAGACAAGTCAGCTCTTAGAACTTCGCACCTTATGGCTTCTTGTTGTGATCTCTGTCAAGGAAGAGATTGACATTGCAAATGGGCAACTTCTCATTTAGGAGAGAATCATGGGAGATAGGTTATTTGTGCATATACTAAAATTTTGATCCTGGCATTTCAATTGTCTCGTGGGATTTTCTTGATAATCTATCTATCTCTATTCTCTATCTATATATTGTCTGTTGGCCTATTCTCAATGATTTATTTTCTATTTTTGTTAATATATATTTTTTTGTGTGGCTAGTGTTGTTCTGTTGCTGTCAGTCTGAAATCAGAATTTTGTATATTGTGGTACCCCCTCTAAATTAAGTGTCGGACAATTAAGAAACAAGATAAAAAATTTAATGTAACATAGATGAACAATGGTAACATGAATGGCCAATGAAATTAGAAAAGAGAAAAGATAAGTAAAAACTATAGGAGATAACTATGTGTTGCTCCAATGTATGATAAACTGAGAGAGAATGTGTTAAGATATCATGAAATATATAATAAATTTTATAGTAAGGTATGTTGAATAAGTTAGAGTTGAAAATGTGAGGGGTAGAAGTAGATTAAAAAATTCTAGATGCAAAAGATTTGAATATTAATCACATTATAGCCTTGCATAAAACTCAATTAAAGGAAAAAATCCATTTAGTCAACTCTAAATACTTGGAACCATTACCGTTTGATATGATGATATGGATTTTGATACTTGTGCAAATTAATTGGTACAATGTAATTGTAGAAGTTGGGGGTAGGAAAAAGTGTATTGCATCATAAAGAGAAATACTCATGCTAAGTCCTAAGCTTAAAATACCAATGTGGTATTAAACCCACTACACCAATAAACCTATTAATCTAATTATTTAAAATATCTCTAATATCACTCAGGTCAGCTTATGTGAATTAAAGCATCTCATTATTTTAAGGTAGTGTTTAATATTTAGCGAGGATCCATTAAAATGGAGCTATAATACTTAAATGCAATGCAAGTTACTGTTTCTCTCTATTGCTAACTGTATATTTATTGAATATTAAAATGTATTGTTCTATATCATCAACAAAATCATTTATATGAAAATTCATGGTATGCTGTTTCCCACGCGGCCTTAAGTTATTAACTTGTCTTGTTCTTTTACAGATGGAAATAATTGGTCCTGCTGAGACTGTTTCATTTGTTGATTCTCATCCCGAAAGACATGACAGGATATGTCGTCGTTGGAAAAGTGCAATAGAATGCCAGCTCAAGCTATCCTATGTCACCCCAGGTCAAGGTATCTGGAATACCCTCCATGCTGCATTATCCTTTGATCATTCTCAACTACCGCATAAGTTGATGATGAATGATGCTATCATGGACATTGAACAGCTAAAGGTACTTAGTTGTCATGTGTTTTCCTCATTCCTTGTGTAGGTAAACCAAATCTCTAATCTGAATGTTTCATGGATTACAGGGCATTCAGTTAGGGGATTCAGAAATAAAGCTTCAATCTCAGAAGCTCAATTCTTTGTCAGCTAATGAACAAATAGTTTTGGAATCCACCGCTAGCTATCACGAAGATACTAACACTAGAAAGTGCGAAAAGGCTTTCCTTAAGATTTTGACTTCAGGAAAATTTGCTTTGCTGTGTGATTTTCTTTTGGGGGTCTTTGATGAGAACATAACCAAATCTTTTTTAGACTTTAGCCTGATTGATTCAAAATTGAAAAGTGGTGATTATGAGCAGTCAGCAGAGTTGTTTAACCAGGATGTTGAGCTGGTAATCCACTGGCGCATTTTCTTTTGGTTTCTCATGTGTTGTTTAAATTGCCAATTTTGGCTTTTGTTGGAGTTGTCTTGCCTTTTGTAATGTCTTATACTTATAGGACTCTGATGGAGTAATATTGATTTTAGCAAAAAAAATTTTGAGACATTATTTTGATTTGTTCAATATTTTGCATATTTGCATCAACATGTTGATAGCTTATTATGCTCCTCAAGCATTTAGTGACTTCTGCCCTCTTTGATCCATTCGACACGTGCAATTTCTTTTCCGTTGATCCGCCCTGCAATTTGCACTTGAATTCCTTTTGTATCTGTTTGTTCAGCTAATTCAATAGTTTTTTTCATTGCCTTTCGGAATGAAACTCTATTTTTTAATTGTAAAGCTATATATTCCGCAAGAATATTAGGTTGCCCATAGGGTTTTTCCACTTTTTAATAGCAATATTGAGTCTCCGGTTCACAGAATGCAATTTTTTTTTGTATATTCACCTATAATTCTTCGATGCTTCCTGTTCGGCCTTTTATTAAGAAATTAGGAAATCCAATATAGATTATGACCTGGATCAAATCTATCCTTTTTTTTTAATTTCTATCCGTGCAATTCCTTCGAAACCCGAGGATATTCTCCTATATTTTGTACATAGTTCTTAATACAATTCCTTTTTTTTTCATCTTCTTGTAAACTTACAGAATAATTTGAATTTGGTTCTTTCTCGAACCAAAAGGAATGATGATGTTGAGTTGTACCAAGTCTGAAACCAAGTGGATTTATTTTTTGTCCCATATTTTTCTATTATATTTTTTTCCACCCATATATTATATTTGACTATAAATAATATAACGAATCTAAATCTTAGATTTATCTAATAAAAATTTAGATTTTTCTTTTAATACAATTGTTATATGACAAGTGGGTCACATTGTTCTTTCTTCATTTGTTACTATAGTTTTATTGGTGCATTCATCCCACAGCAAGAAAAGCAGCATTAGGTTGTCAGTTTGTTTGGTGCCAATGGATGGGTTGCTGGTTCATTCTCGGGTCTAACATTTGATGTTCATACTTATGGATTTCATAATTTGTGCCGGCCTGTTACTCTGAACTGTCCAGCAATTGTTGGATTAATTTATATGATCTCATGATTCCAATGTCGACTGCATGTCTTCCTATGGGGATATCTTATCTACCAGGGCTGTAAATTGACTAAAACATTCTTCTTAAACTTTGCTTTCCATTGTAATATGTTTTGATGAAAAAAATGCAATGTGTTCATTTCAAAATCATTGTTGTACTTGTTCTAAACATCAATAAGTTAGCTTTATGGGTATCAGGTTTCCTTTTATTGTTCTGGCATTTCATTAAACTTGCATATGCTTTATAAGTGTGTTCTTACCGGTCTGAATCTACACCTCACATTTTATAATTAAGTTGTTACTTCAGATATTCATGCAATACATACGCTATAAATCATGCATTTTGCCTAAGCCTTGTGCATTTCTAAGATGAAATTAATTTAACCTTTTTAATTTTTCTAGCCATGATCTTTGGTATGTTGATGCTTTAAAATTGGTTTTATTTGATTTTGTCCCAACATATTTTAGATTACTATAAAGCAACTCCAACCCTTCTTTATGGAAAAATTTCTTTAAATGTTGTGTGGATGCTGATATACTAACCAAACGTTCTTCATTCTTCAGATATGGAACAAAGTGCAAAATATTGGTGAAAAAATGGCTACTTTAGCTTTAAACTTGTCCTCTTTTCATAAACAGGTCAACATCCTATCTTGTTTGGTTTTTTTATTTTCAACCTATTGGAATGTTAGATGGGCATTGTTATTACTTTCTTGCATCCTAATATGCTGCTAGATTCATAATTTAAAATGTAATTTTAGTTTGTATACATCTATCTCTGAAGTATCCTGATAAGGAAGTTGCATTACATGCACTTACCTGCATATGCTTTTTTATGTTATATTCCTTGCAATCAAATTTACTGTAACATATAATTAGTAACCAGGTTGTGGAGAAGTCAAATGTAGCTCCTTGAGATTAAAGCAGAGGTAGGTTTTTTACATAACATTTGGCTAATTGGCATAACCACTTAAGTTTTTGTAATATGTGTTATGAAATTGTGGCCAATCAAATTCCTACTGCAGTTTTTCAGCTTCATGGTTCTTCTGCAGGAGACTGGTCAAGTTGGTGTTATACAGAAGAATTCCATTGTTCCTCATGCTACAAAACAGTTTACTGTTGGGCCAGATTGTTCCTCAAAACCAAATCATACGGAGGTGTGCAATCCAAATTGCGCATCTATTTGTAAGAAGTGTGGGACTGAAGCAATACAGAATTCCATTGTGCCTGATGCTACAAAACAGTTTCCTGTTGAACCAGATTGTTCCTCAAAACCAAATCATATGGAGGCGTCTAATCCAAATTGTGCATCTATTTGTAATAAGCGTGGGACTGAAGCAATACAGAAGAATTCCATTGTGCCTCATGCTACAAAACAGTTTACTGTTGGACCAGACCCTTGTTCCTCGAAACCGAATCATATGGAGGCATCTAATCCAAGTTGCGTATCTATTTGTAACAAGTGTGGGACTGAAGCAAATGGGGGTAGCAGTCTCTCTTGTGGTGGTTGTGATGGAATTCACCATTTCCCCCGTATTGACTACTCTATCAGAGAGATCCCTAATCGAAGGTGGCCCTGTGCTGCCTGTCCATCAACTGATGGAGATTCTGATACAGTCTGCACAGATAATATGAAAGAAATTGATGAAGTTTCTGTGACAGAAGAAGACCTCAATGAGAATGGAAGCAGGATCAAGACAGCTACCAATTCTGGAAAGGCTTCAGTCTCCAGTACAGCAGAAGTGAGGGCTGAGTTCAGCCATCTATCGGTGCAATTGAACAACATTTCTCAGCAACTGAACTTCATGAGTGCCAACCAAGCCGAGCTGGTTGTTGCCAAGGCCGGGCGTGAGGCGGCAGAGATGCAAGCAGCGGAGGAGAGAGGCAAGAGCGAACTGCTGGCCTCCGAGCTGGAATGTGCCAAAGCGGAGTTGACTAAGTACAAGGCTGACGAAGAAGGGCGCTGGGCGAACCGAAAGAAAGCCTTCTTGAAGTCACCTGAGTTTTTTGAGTTGCTCAGTGCCCGCTCTGCCGCCGTATTTGAGTACGGTTATAAATGTGCAATGAAACAATTTAGAGAATCTGACTATCCAACTGAAGGAACCTCGACCAGCTTCCTGGATCCTCAAGCAACCCTCGCCAGCATCCCAGAACCGGATAATGGATTGACTTTGTCGTCGTTTTTGTAATCAACCATGTTATAACAATGCCAGATATCAGCAGAGCACAAACCCAATTTTGAACTTTTGACACCTCCGAAACTCCCCGTATCTTATCTCATCTTCCAAGTCAGTAGTTTCTTACGACTTTACAACTAAATAAAAGAGATTTATAGCCTAATTTCAGCATGATAATTTTTCCTAAAACAGAGTAAATCGGTGATGATTTATGATTTTGAACTGAACTTAAACTGAATTATACATGCTTCTTCGTGACGTTGAGGGTGTAAAGAAACAACCTTGTTAGTTGAACCCTAATTGTAACACAGAGTGGTTTCAAACTCCACCTGTCCCCTGCTTCAGGAATAATTGTCTTTATTTTTTTCGATTATCTATCTCGATGTTTGTATTGATTAATTTTAAAGATGATTAATTTGATCTACGGTTCTGTTGAATAGCCGGCGCATTCCGTTCCCGATCGAACCACTTCCAATCACTTTTATTGAAAACTAAACAAGGATTTTTCTCAAAGCTAAGCTCTCCGACTTTCATTCTCTTTGATCCTGTCGATGAGTGAGTTGGACTCCCAACTCGATGACATGCCCCAATTGATTGATGGAGGGAATGTGTGGGAGATAGGTGGCTAGGCTGGAGATTCTAAAGGGCAATTGGCTCACCACATGTAAGAAAGAGACCGTTAGAAACCTATCGGGAAAGTTCCCGCAAAGACCCTCCGACGATCAAGTCAGAAATCCGGTGCTGGTGGAGAAGAAGAAAGAATGAAGAACATTATAGCTCCTCTAGGTTCATACCCCCGTGCAAGAAGTGGAGGGTCCTATGTATAGTCGGGGGAGCCGACCAACTCTATTTCCACCTTTGTCTCATGCAAAGTCAGGGGACAGTGTCAGTTAGCTGACCAGCGCCGCAATTTCTGGGATTCGCAGGTGGCTCCGTGGCACGGCCTGCTCTTACTCACTGCAACTGTTAGAAGTCGTACTGAGTCAGCGAGATTCTTACGATTTCTGACACGAGTAGTGCCAAGCCTGGGTCGGCGGATGTTAGCGCGAGTCGCAGAGCACCCGAGGGGTTGCTGGTCGGTGTCCCAGCAGTCGCGTCGTCAGGACCCTCGAATGGAGGTTTTCCACTCAGGAGGAGGAATAAGAAACCCTACAAGTCGAGAAATCTCAGTCGGGATCGTTCCCAATCAAGATTTCTCTGATCGTAATGCCCGACCGCCTGCTCAGGTTTATTTCTGGTCGGCCCTGCCAAACCAACATGGTTTTCTTGTGAACTGAGTCGCTTTGCGAGCAAATTGGCAAGACTGGTCTGACCCGAGTGAGGGTCGTGTCTTTCCCTGCGCTCTACTCTGGTTGTGGATTCCACGCTTGACCTGTCGTCCTTGTCATCCGTGCCGGCCAGACCTCGTCTCCATCAGCCATGACAGGATCACTCTCTTACTGCCTTTCAACCCTCAGTTCCTATGATCTTCGGCTTCTTTTCTCCAGCAAGTATCCCCTTCTTAATTTTCCGAATACGGCGTTCGATGCTTCTTACCGATTTTCGTTTGAAAACGATCTTCCAAATTCAACGCATCA
Organism: Boesenbergia rotunda; assembly: GCA_024364735.1. Taxonomy (NCBI): domain Eukaryota; kingdom Viridiplantae; phylum Streptophyta; class Magnoliopsida; order Zingiberales; family Zingiberaceae; genus Boesenbergia; species Boesenbergia rotunda. The sequence continues at coordinate 116,214 of JAGFNQ010005221.1, read as the reverse complement.
TAGGTTTCCTCCCTTCAAATCCATCCAATTATCACATTTGCTAGTCAGGTTGGGAATTATACTTTTCTTATATGTCCAATTTCTAACAACTTAAGATTTTCTGCTCTGATTCTTTGGTCTTTTTCGCAACAAAGTATCATTTTTTCAGCTTGACGAGACGAGCTTCCGGGGGGATATTAAGTTTCTGACCTCCAAGCAAAAACATTTTGATTACGGATGAGGCAGGTAACTAACCTCTTTGACATTCGGGGCAGAATCTGCCGATACTTATCAAATGAGCTCATTTGGTTGGTCCGGTATGAGTTGTGTCTCTTCTTGCTCCTTTTCTGGCCCAGGAATAGCCGAGTAGGAGCTTCCTAAAGAACATGAATTTCCACCCTTCCTTGTTGTTAGTACCTTTCATCCTTCCTCAAGATTTTTTTTTGATCAACACGTACCATCTCTGCATAACACTCTCTTACAATTGACTAATCTTTTTTTTAACTTCACCAATTTGACAACCCGATAGAAATTTGACCATCTAGTGATACGTGGATACTACTTCTTTGAACGAGCTCATAGTTGACCTCTAGGATAACATTATAAGAGGAGGCGGCTTCTACTATTGTAAAGACAATCATCCAAATTCGTCGTAGAGGTTCGTCTCCTAAAGAGAGAGGTAGGCTGATTTGTCTCAATGATTAGACTTCGTGAAATAGTGAGGAATACATAGGGAGAAGCTTAATGAGATCTACCTACATCTAGTCGAAAGCGTCTTTGAATAGTATGTTAATTGAGTTGTCCGTATCTATAAATACTCCGGCTATGTCATAAATACATCATTGTAAGAGTGAATATTCCCTCCAAGTCTCTAAGTCCAAAGTAGATTGTAGGACGTCTCTTTTTCTTTTGATCCTCTCTCAATTTCCATTCCAAAACTTTTTAGTTGTCGACCGTGAGTCTTCCTTGCCCGGTTGAAGTCTCTATCAGTAATTCCCCTGAAATCATATTAATGGTACCTCGACAGGGATTATCTCTAGCTAGAGCCCCTTGCCTAGTGTTACAGTCTCTTCTAGGGATCTTCTAGAGACTCCTCTTCGAATATTATGACCTTGCCGAGGTGGCTCCGACCCCCAATGCCTCCGTGTTACTTTAGTAACTCTCTAATCTTCATACTGTCCTTGCGACTCAGCAGGGAGGGACGCTTAGTTGAGAGTGGAAGAGTTAGCTGTGGAGGAGATCGAGCTTGTTGGTGGTTTTGAACAGTTATGTCGATTTCTTTAACAAGTCTGTGACATGATGGAGTGGAATAACTACAGGATCGAGATCAACACAAGAAAGAACAGGATGAATAGTATTAAGAATTTTTTATAATAAAAAATAATAAACAAATAAAAATTAAATTAACCAGGATTATCACAATAAAAATAATAATTTAACATAGACTAATTCAATTTAGTAAAACAAAGACAATAACAATTCAAGCATGCAAGTTGACTAACTAAACTAGAATTATAGATACACAACGGTATAAAAAATTAATTTTTATACCTAATTTCTCTTAGGTGAAGAAACTTTTACAGAAAAAGAATTTAAAAATTAAGCACAATAAAAGTTAAGGTAAACACTTAAACAGATAAAACTAATTACTTTAGGTGTTGTTGTTTGGAAATGAAATATGTGTCACAGTTTGTCGTAGCACAGAAAGCGAAATGAGAACTTAGAGCACTAGACAAAACTAGATAATTGAGCAAGAAATGAATTAAAAGTTCTACTTTGAAGCTCCTTATATAGTACTCTCTAGGTCACTTGGAGCCCTTTCAATCGTCTGTATAGGTGTTGAAGTAGTTACAACTTAATTCTATCCATAAGATAACGTTAACAAAACTTCCCAATCACCCATGTATCATCCGGTCACCTGGATAGGGGTCAAACTTCATCTTGACTGCCATCGTTGAGTGATGATAACGTCGTCTCCCGATCGCTTGAAAGTTACTCGCTCGCCATGTATCCGATCACCTGGACTCTCTGAAATCCTTTTGTCGAAAGTTATTACCATCCAGTCACGTCCGAACTCCATTCGATTGCCTACAATCGCCTTATGTGCTTTCCTACAATTGTTACACGTAATGAGTATGACAAAAGATGTTAAGTTGCTCACATTTACTTGATTAAATTAACCTTCTAGTTCGGTTGTGTCAAGCAATCAACCTCTAACTGATTCCACACACTTGGACTTTTTGTCAAGCAATCAACCTCCAGCTAATTCCATACACTTGGACCTAAGTTGCCAAGTATCCAGTTAGAAATTTGTCTGTCAAACCTTAATTACTTGGACTTAATTCACTTAGCTTCCAACTAGGAATTTATCTGTTAAATCTTAATCACTTGAACTTGATTCACATAATCACCAGCTAGGAATTTGTCTATCAAGCCTTAACTACTTGGACTTGATTCACCTAGCCTATGGCTAGGAATTTTTTGCTTGATCCCAACCATGATTTAGGTTACGCCTAAATCCACTAAGACCTAATTAGTGACTGGTCACAATCAGGACTTTAACACATGTCAACTATCTTGCGTATGCAACCTTGACTCAACTGATTAGATCATAATTAATCTAGCTTTAACTTTTGTCATATATCAAAACCTTGAGTTAAATGTTATACATCCTGTATCAATAATTTCTTCTTTTTTGATAGTATAAAAACTAAGTTAAAATTAGTAAATAATCAAAAATTAAAATTTTGAATTGTATATTCACTATATGAAAAAGATAGAGTTAATGCAGTCATATAGAAATATAACAAATTAAATGAAATATAATTCCCTCTTAATTGTTACACCCCCTTAAATAGATAAGGAATAAATATTGGGAAGTAAAACAATTTAAACAAATTTGATAGCAATTTTAACTTTTAGCCCCTTCTCCTCCTTTTTCACTTATCAAATTATGGGTTAAAACAAATAAAACATGGCATATAAGTAAGAGTTAATAGAGATGAGTTCAATTTAGATCAAGTTAATTAGATATATCAAGTAAATCACACTAAGGATGCAAAATTACAGCTCAAATAAGAAGTAAAGATAATGTCATATCAAACACACTTTACTAAGTTTACAATAGACAAGAATTAATATTTACTAAATAAACTGTAAAATAAAATTTATGCCAAATCAATTTGATCAGAAGGTGGTGTTAGCTGATTCATATGTTGAGCATGTAAGTTAACTAAGATTCTTGACATTTGTGCCTTTAATATCTGGAGTTCACGATTTATGCTTGCTTCCATGCGAATCATATGTTCTTCTAAAGTTAATGTGGATGAGGGAGCCGTAGATAATGGAGATGTTGATGATGTTGAAGATGGGGGTAGTTGATTTATGTCATGTTTAGCTAGAATCTCATCAACGACTGGATATGTTTGTCGGTCATTCTTCCAACAGAATATAACAATAAGTTAAATCGTCTATACTCAATTCTTTTAAAATTATTTAAGAGTTGGGTATTTCCTCCATAAATTTCAAATCTGATAGATTCAAAGATAAGGATTAGAATGTAACAATAAGGTATAAGAACTTGATATTTAACAATTATGGTTGTGTGAAAGATAATTGAATTGAATATGTGTAGACTTAATATCTAGTCTACGACCAAGGAAGTACAAGAGAAGAGAGTGACATAGAGAGATTGTGACTAGGCTTCGAGCTTCAATTGGTAGAATACACGATGTAATAACTTTGTTTAAGACATAGTCTATGGAGTAAAGTTTACCCGAACGGAAATTAATTATGGTTGAATTTGGAGTACCACTAAAGAAGTAGGTATACATTAGACTTAAGGTAATATGAGAGAAAGGATCGGGAAGTGAGAATTGTATATCCGAGAAGCAATCAATTGTGGAAGAGGATGGACACAGTTCAAGTTGGGGTAGAATAAGATCAAGAGTGAATGTAACGTTTCAACTTCTGACTCAAGATGCATAAGAAAGATCATCTAATTTGATTAGATTGTTATAAATATGGCACAGAGATCAATATTGATTGTCTGATCACAATAGACAAGTTTAGATAATTCATAATGGGATATGATATTGAGGGTATCTGGACAATGATCAAAAAAGAATTGTCAACTTAAATATTTAGGAGGTATAAGAATATATGTGGTTTATTAAATTTTAAACCTAAGGTCCTCAGAAGAAAATCTAGAATGGAAGGATTATTTGAAATCACGCATGATCAATGTCTAAAACAAAAACAAAAATGAGGTGAGTGTTACCGAAGAATAGAATGAATGTTGTTAAAAGATGAAGTACCTTTAAATGATGGAGGAGGATTCTTGAGCACAAGTATAGGTCGAATTGAAGGTAGAATCAAAATTAGAGACATGGTATTAATACTATTCTGGGATGTAAAATAATGGCTATTTGAGTTGTTTATAAAGAAAGTATACAGTCGATCATATAAGAGTTTTTATCGGGTTTGGTTAATTTCGTCAGAAATTTCTTCGTGAAAATTAGGGATGGTAATAGGGCGGGTCGGGGACAGATTTGACATCCCCATCTNTAGCTCAAGTATAGGGTTCCCTTGCCTGACCATGGTCAACTGTGAACTACCCATTGTCCAATCAAACCTTTACCAATTTGGACTTTCCCTTGCCTAGTTCCCAACTAGGACTTCATTCGTGTCAATGTGCGATCTCCCCGAATCACCTTGTACCACTAGGTGTTCCTAGTCCTACTAGGACTTTTTTTTGCCGGTGTGCAATTTTTCCGATCCACCTAAACTTCACCTAATCTCACTAGGTGTGCAGAGTCCCACTAAAACTTTTTCCGTGTCAGCGTGCGATCTCCCCGATCCACCTGGACTTCACCTAGTTAAGTCTTCAGTTAACCTTGACCCACTTGACTCACACGATGTTCAACCATAATTGTCAAATATCAAAACTCAAGTTCACCCGAGCCTAGTCAAACTAGGTCAACCCTAACCTAACGAAGATTGCACCAACATTAACTCCCCATAAGATTATATATATAGTTTTCATCATTAGGATACTTTTCGACTGCTAAAAATAGTTTTAGCATGTATCAGTCGACTGAGACAGGTACTAGTCGACTGATTCTATCGAAAAAATCTTACAGTAGCTTTCTCACTCTAGAAAGCACTGTTACTAGTCGACTGCCCCTTTGCAACAGTCAACTGGCACTCTAAAATTGGCATTTCAACATTTTTGAACTCAATTTCAGAAATACATAAGAAATTTCGTAAATCTCTAAAAATTCTTAAATTTTGTGGAGAGTATTGTGATACCCGTGTCTACTTGAAAAAAATATATTTAAAAATGTACATATCTCGGATCTCAAGATTGTCATAAAATCCAAAACTATCTAAATGGTTCAAATGAACCTTGACCTAAAGTTTTAATTTTGGCCTCATCATGATGTAATTGCTCATACTGAACAACAATATATCCATAGCATTAGTTTATATGACATCAATATATCAACAACCTAATTTTCATGCAATATGACTCCAATGTCATATTTCTTACATGAAACACAAACCATACGTGTCAATCCCTTAGGTTTGAGACTCAAATTCATCCCCAAACTCTTTCGAACATTCCATGGCTCATCTAGACTCCCAAGTATTAATCATCTAAGATCCATTGGCCATGGGTCCCAACTTGGGTCTTAGAGATCTTCCTCGAGCTCTTAGCCTTAGCTACCTCCCTAGTTGATTCATCCATAATCACTAGGTCACACCGGTATACACCCGGTGACTCTTGGCCTATAAATCTCATATCCTTGACCTTGGACATTTTATCCTTGGTTAAGTACTTCTTGCCTTTAAATGACTTTCTCTTGTCATTTTTGGACTTTTCCTTGCTATAGTCATATGCTACTCTAGCATAAGACTTGCCTTTAACATTGGAGGGCCTAGACCGGTATCCCAAACTCGGTCAATCATTGTTGATGAGACCTTGACGTACGGCTAGAGGGGGTGAATAGCCGATCACCCACTTGATTCGCGGTTTCTTCCTACAAGTGTTAGCACGCGCAAGCGGAAACTTAAACCAATGCTAACACAAACCGTTTACGTGGTTCGGAGATAAAGCTCCTATTCCACGGTTGTCCGTAAGGTGGACGATTCCGATCCGTCGGTGGATGAGTCCCCGGAAGACCTCCGGCTAGCTCTTGTCACTCCTTGTGGGTGGAGAAACCTCATCATAAACCTTCGACAATACCTGAGCACTAGAAGACTACTAATAAGTACTAACCAAGCTTATTTTGTCAAGAACCCTCAGCCAAAATCGAGCTCTCTTAAATAGAGCTCTTTGCTAAAATGACTGTTACCAATCGACTGGTCTAAGTACTAGTTGACTGGTCCAAACACCAGTCGACTGGTCCCAATTGGATTCGAACGTTACAGCCCAACGTTCGAATTCCAACCGCCATCAGTCAACTGATCCAAGGATCAACCGACTGATCTTTCTGTGGACTTCATCAGTCGACTGATCCAAGCATCAGTCGACTGGTCCACCCCTAAACCTAAAATTTCCCTTCCCGAGTACAATTCTCTCAACATTCGAACTCTAGGATTTCCCGAGTACACTTCTCTCAGTACTCGAACCCTCACGACTTAGCTGACTCTTCATCCTGCAGCCTCGACCAATTGCCTTCAAGCCTTCTTCGACTTTGGCTCTCGTCCCTCGGATGCATGCAAGTCCGCGACTCGTCTCCCCATGTCATCCTTCGTGTATGCCTCAAAGTTCGCTTCCCTCGGCTTATCGTCCCTGCTTTGTCCACGGTCCCTCAAATGCATACAAACTCATGGCTTGTCTCCTCACACCATCTTTCACTGGACCCGAAGCCCTCCAGCTAAGTCCATGTGTATCCTGCAAACCTGCACACTCAAATACACACATCAAACACAAGGGTGAACCTAACTTAAACCCTTGCCCAAACATCAAAACACATGATCACTCCGGACCTTAGATTGCCCCAACAATTGTTGGGTCTTTGACTACCCAACCCTTTAGATTCAATAGTGAATATATCAAGGGTTTTCTCCAATTTATCAAGCTTTGTCCTTAAAGCTTGATTTTCCCTCTCTAGGGTTCTAATCCTAGAGTCAACATATCTACCTTGGACATTCATAGACCTACCCATTCTAAGCATGTGTCTCCCTTTCTTGGGATTTATGCCTTGGCCCTTAGGTCTGGTGTTCTTGAATTTATCATGATGTATGGATTGCCTAGGGTTTGGAACTACATTTATCCTATTTCTATCATGATATTTGAGACCATAATTATTCATGGCTAAATAATGACAGTTATTTCTAACATGCATTGAGGAATTTAAATTTGATTTACATTTAAAGTTAGGGTGTACCTTCCTTACCCTTATAGTTCTCCCTTGATGTAAGCTCTTCTTTTTCAAATTCTTCTCCAATTTCTTCAAATGCCCTAGCTTCTTGAGCTCTCTTTTATTTAGGCATTTGGTGTGGTAGTGTTCTTGCTCATCACACATGAAGTATCGAATGTGCTTCTTCTCTTTCTTCTCCCTACAACTCAAATTAGATTTTAAAGAAATTAAATTAAGCTTAGGGTTTACCTCATTTTTCTTATCCAATGGACACTTTTCCTTGTAGTGTCCCTTCCCATTGCATCTGAAGCAAATGATGTGATCTTTTGATTTGGCTTTAGTGGAGATACTCACAAGGTTGACTTCCTAGATCTCTTCTTAATTTGTCTTGGCTTCTTCTTCAACTTTGGATGTTGTGGATCAATCATTCGCACTTATGAGAGTCATTTCTTCATTCTTGGATATGGATGATTCTTCATTTTCTTGTGTCATTTCACTTAAGGAGGTGGATGATGCTTCTTCTTCTTTCTCCTCCTCTTAAACCAATGAGCTCTTCTCCTTAGGTTCCTCCACTTCTTGTGCTTGTGTAGAATTTTCATAAAAAGCAATCACTTTGCTCCATAGCTCATGAGCACACTTGTACTTGTTGGTGCCAGAAGTACCAAGATCGAACCTGGGTTTTAATAATGGCAAAGGGACTAAATGTTAAACATGGCATACATAGCAAAGGAAAAACAGCTGATGAAAATGCATCCAATCCTTAGCTATGCTATTCATGATCTCAACCATTCAATTATCAAACAGAAATTTACCAACCATGGATAACAGAAGTAATGAACGTGTATTGCTATTTGGCATAGATGAACTAGACAGTTTCTTCTTTGTTTTGGAAGCAAAGTTGATCATGGAACAATTTTAATACTAAAGTAGATTACACTTATACATGATTAAGTAATTTGACACATGAATTCCATCAAAATCACTAGCCAAGGGATTATATTGTTATAAGAACTAAAACAATGGAGATCAAAGTATTTAATTTGAATTTTCCATAACTAATCATGTGGATGACAATTTTTCCCTGGTCATGTGTTTGGAGCACCAATTATCAACAACCCATGTTGATATATGCTCCCCTTCAACCAATGCCTATACAATTCTAAATATAGATGTTTTGGGTACCCAAATTTTGGGACCTAAAGCATCTACAATGTAAGACTTTAGCACCTATACCTTAGTCAATTTCTTTCTAACTTTTTGAACCCTAGAATCATTTGGTGACCTAAAGTGAGTTCTTGATGTCAATGATATGACACTAGGTTCTTTAGGTTGATAACCCAAACCAACCTTGTTATAAGACGCTTTTTGTGAATTTAGGATCATGTCCAATATTTTGGAGTTATTTGAAAACTTCTCCAGAATATTCTTGAGATTTTCAATTTCGCTCCTAAAGGTCTTGTTTTCACCCTTAAGGGACTCATCATGCAAATCATTAATATCCTCAACCCTAGAGGATTTTAATTCTTCTACTTCCAATTCCAATAACTTAACCTTGTTCTTAGATTTTTTAAGCAAATTAGTTAGACATGCAATGGTTCTATAGCACTTATCTAACTCGGGAGAGATTACCTCTTCATCATCCGAAGATGATGAAGGCGCGGTTGAGGAGTCACTTGATTCGTCTCCACTCTCCTTGGTTGACTCTTCTAAGGCCTGAAAGCTACGTGACAGTAGCTCTTCTCCTCCTCCTTTTCCTTCTTCTTCTTCTCCTTCTTCTTCTTCCTTCTGTCACCTGCCATAAAAGCAATCCTCTTCTCCTTGGGGCCTTTGTTAACGATTTCATGTAGCTCCATTTCACAAAACAAATCTTCTAATTTAACAAAGGAAAGATCCTTGGAAACTTTGTAAGCATCCACCATGGATGACCACAAGGCATTCCTAGGAAAAGCTTTGAGGACATACCTTACAAGGTCTCAGTTCTCTACCTTCTCATTGATGAAATGCAAACCATTGAAGATTTCCTTGAACCAACCATGAAGTATACTTACCGTTTCATTTTCTTCCATTGTCAAGTTCTGGAGTTGGCTGAGAAGCAAATCTTTCTTGGCTCTCCAAGTATCTTGAGTTCCTTCATGGAGCTCAATGATTTTGTTCCAGAGGTCCTTGGCACTTATGAAAGGACCAACCTTGAGTAGTTGCTCCTTGGTCATCCCACACTGTAGGGTGACCACAGCTTTGGCATCAGCCTCACCTTTCCGGATTTGTTCTGCCGACCACCTTGAGAAATCCAACTCTTTTCCCTCAGCATCCTTTGGAGGAGAGAATCCCTCCTTCACAGAAAACCACATACTGATGTTGGTCTTAAGGTAAAACTTCATCCTTGACCTCCAATATGGAAAATCAGTTACATCCAAGAACGGAGGTCTGTTTGTGCTGAAATCTTCTCCTCCCATCGCCATCTTGTTGACTCTCGGGTGTTAGTTCATTTGAACAAAGCCCCAAGCTCTGATACCACTTATTGGAACTTGGATGGCTAGAGAGGGGGGTGAATGTAGCCAGACACAAACTTTTTCTTTTGAACTTTACTGCGATCAGGTTAGCAGCTGCAGAAACAATACAAAACCAAACAGAAAAGCAGAAATGAAGAACAAACCAAACCAGAGCTAACACGAAGATGTACAAGGTTCGGGGATAACTTGCCCCTACTCCTTGGCGTGCCCGTGAGGTGGGCGATCCCTTGATCGTCGGCAGATCAAGCACCGGTGAACCGGATATGAGTATAACCTCCTTCTCAGTGGAGAAACCTCTCCACAAACAGTCTCCAGATGATATAAGTTAAGCTCACGAGACAATCGGAGGAATCGCTCACAAGTATGTAGCAGGAACACTTAAGCACGAAGCTATACAGAGAGCACCAACACAACCCAGCAAAAACCCTTCTCAATCTTTCTGTCTGTTCTCCTTCCGCTCCTCTGTATCTCCGCTTCTTCTTAAGCTCCTGCTCACCATCGCCAGGCTCCATCAGCACCCACGGAGCCACAGCCTGACCCACTGACTCCACTGAGCACTCAGTCCACTGAAGACCTCTTCAACTGAGCCTCCGTTAGTCGCCAGCCGCGCCAGAAGCCATTGAGACCTGGAAACAGAAAACAGCCAAACCTGACGAGGAGAAAGTCTCCAGTTAACCCTCCTCCTTTGTTTGGGTCATCCTCCATTGCCTGCACACTTAGCAGACACTTAGCAAAGCATATCAAACAATATCAGCAAGGTAGCAGAGAAAACGCAGAGAAAGCAGACGCGATCAGAAGTCTGACAGCGGATTTGAATTAAAGTTATCAGCTACTAATCGGTCCACAGACCGATCAGAGAAGACCCTGATCGATCAGGTCACCTCCTGATCGATCCAGTGTCTCCCTGATCAGCCACACTGACCGATCAGGGATCGTGGATCGGTCATGGAGACCAATCCACAGCATTGCTGGAGTTTCCCCAGCTTTCGCAGGCCAAAGCCCTTGATCGGTCACCTGACCGATCAGGTTGTGCCATGATCGGTCTGGTGACCGATCAGATCACTCCCTGACCGATCAGGAGCCATCCTAATCGGTCAGGATGAGGAAACTCTGATCTTTGATCGATTATGAAGACCGATCAAGGGTTTCTCCCAGAAACCTTCTGATCACTCTCTGATCGTTCACCAAAACGATCAGAAGCCAAACAGAATACTTCTGTTCTCTCCCTGATCGTTCGCCAGACTGACTTCCCTGGATCGGTCACCAGACCGATCCACAGCAGGGAGTTCGTGCCAACTCCCTGATCGATCTCCAGACCGATCCAGCTCCGACCAAACCAACCCTAAGTTCAGAGAACAAGCTCCCTAGCCTTCTCTGACTCATGCTCAGTCCCCCGGACCAAGACTCCGTGCCTAGCTTCACTCACCGGGACTTCATTCAACCTAGCTTCACTCACTAGGACCTGGCTTCACTCACCAGGGTTTCGGTCACCTAGCTTCACTCGCTAGGACCCGTCTTCACTCACTGGGATTTCAATCACCTAGCTTCACTCACCAGGACCCGGCTTCACTTACCAGGATTTCAGTCACCTGGCTTCACTCACCAGGACCCGGCTTCACTCACCGGGATTTCAGTCACCTAGCTTCGCTCACCAGGACCCGACTTCACTCACCGGGATTTCCGTCACCTGGCTTCGCTCACTAGGACCCGGCTTCACTCACCGGGATTTTCGTCACCTGGCTTCACTCACCATGACCCGGCTTTACTCACCGGGATTTCATTCTCTTCGTGCCCAGTCCCCGACCAGGACTTAATCCGAATTACTCAACCAAATTTAAATCGGTGTCAACACCAAAATAACAATCGGGCTAAATTGCATCAACAGGATAGAGATCCACGCTTTACATCTCGGTTTTGGCAGAGTTTACAGCGGGCTATGGGCACAGAGTTCCGTCTCAGCACAGCTTTTCACCCCCAGACAAACGGATAGTCAGAGCGTACTATCCAAACCTTGGAGGATTTACTACGCTCGTGTGTGATGGACTTTAGGGGCAGTTGGGAGGACCATTTGCACTTAGTGGAGTTTGTCTACAACAATGGCTTTCATTCGGCGATACAGATGGCACCGTTTGAGGCGTTGTACAGTAGGGCATGCAGGACACCCATCCTTTGGGATGAGGTCGGTGAGACTCAGCTGCTAGGACCCCAGAGAGTTCAACACGAGATAGAGTTAATACGGACTATCTGACAGAGATTATCAGCAGCACAAGATCGCCAGAAGAGTTATACTGACCGGAGACTCAGATCCTTAGAGTTTGCTGTGGGTGATCATGTTTTTCTTCGAGTTTCACCCACGAAAGGGGTGAAACGTTTTGGTCTCAGAGGTAAGCTAGCTCTACGGTATATCAGTCCGTTCCAGATTCTGGAGAGGATTGGAGCTGTAGCTTATCGCCTAGCACTTCCACCGTCTTTGTCTGGCATCCACGACGTGTTTTATGTATCCATGCTGAGAGGTTATGTGTCAGACTCCACACACATATTATCCGAGGTGTCTGTTTCGCTTCAGCCAGATGCTACCTACGAGGAGGTTCCGGTGTGGATTTTGGAGCACGGGGAGCGTCAATTGCGGAACAAATCGATCCGGCTAGTTAGGTTCGGATGGCAGCACCATTCTGATGCTCAGACGACATGGGAGCTCGAGAATGCCCTTAAAGTTTTCCTAAATGTTAATGCTCCCACCTTTTTTTAGTTCAACGGACGTAACCCTACATAAGATAAAAAAAGATGATTCATCCCATCATCCCTTCAATCCATCTCATGATCGACACGAATAAAGTATATCATAAAAATTATTAACTCAAACAAACTGTAGCTAACACGTGAACGTGATGTTACACAAGCAACATGTTTGTATATATCGTTACTCATTTATTTACTTGCGGATCTGATTCTGTTTCTACGTTATTTGTCCGGCAATAGATATAGATGTTAAGATTTGGTAGAATAAAAAATGTTAGTTCTTATAGTTTAATAGAAGTAGTTGGTCAGATTTTATGGATAAAAGAAACCGATTTAAAATATTAAGATACATGAAAACCAGAAATTAAAAAGACAATAATTCCTTTCAGAAATGTCAAACATTCTTTCCAAACAGTTGAAATTAACCAAACAAATAGAATTTAATAGATAAAGCTCAATGAACCAAACACTACGTCAGTATCAATTAGAGGTTTACACTTAACATTGCTATGCAGCTACCTTTGAATAGTCCAGATGTCATGTTAGAAAAAAAAATTAATTAACGATATTTTTTTAACCTCGGACTACCGACTCGGTCTCACAGAAATTTTCCATCGGCCGCCAGGATAAATCGGGAAGCGCTCACAGTGGACGGTCTAGAAGTCCAGCATTCTAGGGTTCGCGTCCCATTTGGAGGAAAAATTCCTGCAAATACATAATAGCTGGGGATCGAATCGTGAATGTCTAAAATAGACACTAATCGTCTTACCGCTGCATCATAGTTGATGTCATGTTAGGAAGATGAGACAAAAGATTGCATTTAGTCTAAAATAACTCTATGGATCGGCAAAGATCAAGAACTTGACAGCTTACAAGCTCTGCTGTCATAAAATCCTCAGCAGTAATCACCTTCCAATGTTCAAGTTCATCGTTCGTTCGGGAATAGAGGTTATATTCATAGAAGCCAAAGCACTAGATGAAGTTGAAATAAGGGGGGAAAAGGTTGTAATTAGTTGATCAGTAGACAGTATAAGATCCATCCGGTTTCAAACACAAACACCATTTTGGATTGTACAAAATCATGCCTTCTTTTAACGTGGGCATTGCTACTGTTAACCCTGTAACTAACTACTCTAGATCTCAATGAAAATATAAAAAGAATAGAATCACAATTGGCATCCATTCAACCTCAAATACAAGTAAAAGAGGAATAATAAACGATTGGAAGAACTGGATAACTGAATTATCAAAAAAAAAAAACATAGATAAGAAGGATAATTGTTGAAACAAAACACATTTAGAACTATGAGTAATGATTGATAGAGTGAATTTGGGAAAGTGAATGGGAGAGTGAATGACGACCAGTTATTGTATACACGTCCGATCGATGATCGGACACCACCGGCGGCCTTCGGCCGCCGTCCCGAACCAAACTATATCCTGGGGCACGGTGAACCCGTCGGGGATCGCCACAATTGCGATCTCGCATCATTGACCGTCGATTTCGATGGGTTCGCCGTTGCCGGCCATCCTGACGAGTTCACCGTCCTCCCAAGGTATAGTTTGATTCGGAACGACAATCAGAGGCCGCCGGTGGTGTCCGATCATCGATCGGACGTGTATACAATAACTGTCATGTCATTCACTCTCTCATTCACTCTCTCAAATTCACTCTCCCTATCATCACTCTTAGAACTATTTAACCAGGAGAAGAAAAAAAATATGGAGAAGAAACAAAATATGGAGAGTGATCCAAATAATGAATCACACGGCAACTGATTGCAGCCAATTTCAAAAGCAACACTTTCGTGTCCTACATATTTAGGGTGAAGGATCATTAGTCCCTAAATCTGCTGAGGCACTTATTAATCATTTATTCCTACTAATTGATATTTTCACGATATAACATCCTAGTAAAAAGTCTCTTGCATCTCTTTCACCCAGACATCTACAGTTCGATCCCTAGCTACGACACATTTTATAAAAAATTTTCTTCTAAATGGGGCGCGAACCCTGGGACGCTGGGCTTCTAGATTGCCACCGCGAGCACTTCCCGATTTACCCTGGTGACCGATGGGAAACTTCCGTGGGGCCGGGCCGGTCACCCCAGGTTCAATTTATCTGCTGCCTGGTTAATCATTTTTTCTTGCATCTCTTTCACATCTACATAGGAATTAGAAAATAATTGGGTAAATTCACATATTTCTGAGACTGATCTCCATTGCTCCAAAGGAGGACGGATTCTCTGCCTCACTTTTCTCCCTGTCCTACTTGTTTCATTCGTCGGCGATGATTAACAAGTCATCTGATTGTCGATCGGACACCACCGGAGGCCGTCCAGAACCAAACTATACCTTAGGGGTACGGGAACCCGTTGGGATCGCCGGCGATCCAAAAAGGTTCACTATTCTCTAAGGTATCGTTTGGTTTAGGACGACGATCGAAAACCTTTGATGGGTCTGATCAACAATCGAATAATTCACCGATCATCGCCGACGAATGTGGGACAGACAGGATAGGAATCCTCTAAGATTCTATCTGCTCCAAAGCAAAGTTAAGTGCTAAGCAGTTGGTAGAAAAATTTTCTATACCTAAAACAACTAAAAATTTATTTGAGCAACCAACACGGCAATCCAACAAAATAGATTAGAATCACTTCCGACCACAAAATTAAATCTACAATTTTAGCATTTTCTACCTGTTCTATTCGAGAATTTTGAAGCTAGTAATCCTACCTTATAAGAACAAGAAAAGAAAAGCTTGTGAATGTTTTAATGCCCTACATGTACATGAAAAAGGTACCTCGGTCATCTTGGCAAATGGCCACATACCAGCTCACGGGAAACAGAATTCAACTTTTATCAATTAAGAATATGACTATTTATTTTTAAAAAAAAACAAAAAAATAATTCAACTTTTATCAATCAAGAATATGACTATTTATTTTTTAAAAAAATAAAAAAATAATTAATAAAGTTTTTTCAACCTCAAACGTCTAATCTAATTCAATCAAAATTTTCCATCGACCGTCCGAAAAAATCGAGAAACGCTCACGGCGAACGGTCTAGAAGCCCAATGTTTCAGAGTTCACGCCGTATTTGGAAGAAAAATTTTTACAAATACATCATAACTGAGAATCAAATCATGAATGCCTGAGATAGTGATTAGTCATCCTATTACTGCACCATTTGTGGAATAATTTACAGAGCTCAATCCTTAATTTTCTAAGATAAACTCTTCTACAACTCAATCAGGATATAAAATGAAATATAAAAAAAAACTTGGCATTTTGATTTCTAGATGAACAATTTTAAAAATAACAAACACATACTAAAACTACAAGATTGATTCAACATCAAGGTTATCTTTTGTAATTTCAATTATCCAACCATCATTCAGCTACAGCGAACGAGATCTCAAGAAATTTAGGGAATTTATCTTCGTAACGAATAATATACTTCTTCAGAAATTTTGGGCCTGGCATTGTGAAAAGCATAAGTAGCTTGTCCTTTGAAGTCCACAACCCTTCTGATTTTAATAACTTCATAACCTCAAACCGAGGAATCATCCTCTTCTTCAAACTGCCCCCACGGCTAGATCGGATGATAAAGCACCTGGCCGATTTAATCGAGGTCACAGGTTCCAGGGTCGTCAGTTGCATACGGGAATAAAATTCTGGTCTGCTAGTATTAATTCCCTCGACCCTAGGCACCTCACCACACCAGTGATAACCGTGATTTACCTCCCTCTAGAAATCTATGGAGCCGGAATTAAGGGACTGATTGATCCTCTACTTCAAACTGTATACTAAAAGCCTCGGCCGTTTAGCAATGCCGGATGGGGTGAACCCAATGTCCTTGATCAAAAACTCCATCTTTGTCCGTAAGATATCTGTGGAATTATTCAAGAAGCCTGGTTGTTTTTCGATCGCAGTACAGAACTCCGAGTTCAACCACCCAAAGCTGCTCATGAGCTTGGAGTGAGCGTCAACCTTTTCTCTGCTGGTCTTAAACAGAATGTCAAGGATCCAGAGGAAAATTCGAGATCTCCTAGTAAATCCCATTCCCTCAGCTCGATCTACCAAAGCCCGTAATGAGTTTGGGTGTTGTACAATGAAAGATGGTTCTCTTTTGAGGACAAGTAATGCCCTTTCGAGTGGAATATCACACTCATCCCGTAAGAAGTTCAGGTTAGGACGTACCACCTTCTCACAGATGCTGTTCACAAACCAAGATCGCTTCCTTCCTAAGATTCTTGAGGAGCAGCTCCCTCAGGAATAAATCTCTGCACTCCGTGGGCAAAATTTCGACCTTCCACCTACCCCTTGCCGCTTAGTCATCGTGATTTACCTCCTTCGTATTAGCTGTGGGGCCGGCTGACGGGGGCCTGGGGACGAGGGTAATCGTCTTTTTTGAGGAGCAGCTCCCTTGATCCAAAGAGGTTTTCCCATATATTCAATCTGGGGAGAAGAATACGCTGGACTTTGAGGGACATGATGGATGGGTTTTTCATGATAAGATCAGCGAGGTCGGATTCTGACAACCCCAGGTCGCGTAAAAATTGAAACTTCGGGGTGAGGTTTGATTCCACGTTGCAGCAGAGGAATGATGGACTGCAGCATATCATCTTCCTGAGATTAGCGCCATCAATTACTTGAGATCACAAGAAATCAAGAACTGCGTCGACATTCTCGGTCGATCGGAGATGAGCGAGGGGCTTGGAGGCCTTCGGCGCCTCCTCCACGGAGAATCCGCACGAGTTCACGAGGTACTCGACCATGAAGTGAGGATCGCGAGAAGAGGTGCCGCCCCTGACAAGGGGGAGGAAGTGGAGGTGGCGAAGAAAATGCGGTGGATTTGAGGGAAGGGCAGAAGAGCATGGGGGCGGATGGTCGAGGGGAGCATCGTTCGTCAAAGGCAGTTGAAGTTAGGGTACCCATCTTCAACACTTATTATTAGTATTTTTTTTTGGTTAATTTCAATTTTCACGGTAAAATAAGAAGGGAGACTTATTAAAAACTCCCTAATCAGAAAATCACCTTTGTGTCAGCTCCCTTGGCAAGGGAACAATAGTTTTGACTCCCTAAATTTTTTTTAACTCCCTAATACATAAATTTATCAATTTACCCTTATTAAATGTTATCCCTTTCTCCAATACCTTCTCCCCCATTTGTTCATGATGCATCCAAAGCAAAAACCCTAACCAGCCCGTTCCCACCATTTTCGTCTTCCTCATTTCCCTCTTCTCCATTTCTTCCCTACAGATTCTCCATCCTAAAGAAACCCAAACCAAGGAAATCGATGGCTCGACCATTTCCCTCTTCTCTATTTCTTCCCGTTACAATGTTCATCCTAAACAAACCCTAACCAGTGAAATCAATCACTCTACCTATCCACGCCGAGGAGGAGACTGAAGCAAGATCATACCCATCGGGATCCATCGATCGGGAGTAGCGAGATATCAACCGAGAGCAAACGACCGACGAGGAAAGTGAAGTAAGCGTCGCCGTCGAAGACAAAGTCGAAGACACACAATCACCTTAAAAATAGTAAATTTTTTTAATTTTTATAGTCGTTTTTAATCTATTAGTCGTATTTTGTTTGATTGAATTTTCACATATCTCATTATTTATATATTATTGGTTTTTGGTCGGATTTTTTTAGATGGAGGTGAAATCTTGAGATACCGCGTGTAGGCTTGATCGCTTATGCTTGCTCCTCCAACTCCAACTACTACATGAAAGAATCCACCTCCATCTCAAAAATTCATTTTATTAATCGTATCTTCCTCTTTTGGAAGTTGAAATTCCTGAGAAATTATATTGTGTTTCACTCTCTGAAGATAATTTTCTAATATTTGAATATAAATAAAGGTCAATAATATTTGAATGAGTATATATTATTCCTCATTTATGCTGTGTTATGAAATTAAATATAATTTGTCAAATTTATTTAAATTGATATCGTGTTATGATTGATTATGAAATTGTATAGTCTTTTCCAATGCAATTTCTCAATCACTCAGGTGACACAGATTTTGATCAGTTTCTTAGAGAAATGGAATCTGGATCTGGATCTTCAAATTTTTATTTCTGGGTAGTTGCAAGTATAAAGAAGACCTCTATATGATTTCAATTTTTAATGGCTTCAGTCTAATGGAGCTGTTTGTTAATCTTGGAAGAAAATGTGAGGAGATTGTTCCACAAAATATGCTTTTGCAATATCTTGCACCACATCAAAATATGCATGTGACATTGCATGAAGATGATGATGTCCGGATTATGACACATCTTTACACGTCTATGAGATTGACAATAATTAATATGAGAGCGGTGGAAAAAGATCACATGAGTGCCCACAGTCTCGAGAGGTAAAAAATTTCTACCTTGATTTTTTTTCCGCGTGTAGATATTAATGATGATAAAATTTATTTTTTTGATTTGCTTGATATGTCGTTGTAGAGTACAATTATTGATGATTGTTTAGTTATTTATCATGGAAATATATTGCGAGTGTGATTTTTTCTTATGAATCTTGAACATATGTAAAGTCATTGCATCCGTGGAGATTATGTAAAGTCATTGCATTCCAAAGGTTAAGTCTTTAATTTTAGTTTAGGTTTGTTAATATATTACATAAAGTACTCTCCCAAAGGTTAAGTCTTTAATTTTGGTGTATGAATAGTAGGTTAATTATAATTATTTTATGCTTACAATGATATTATACTCATTGTTAAATTGATAAGGTTTGAAACTGAAGAAGAGACACATACTAATAAAAATGACTATCTTGAAGTGAGTTTAGTAAGAAATTCCATAGATGCTTGGAGTCATTGCATCCGTGGAGAGGGCCAGATATTCAAGGATGCTACAGAATTTCGAAAATGTGCTAAAAATTATGCAGTTGCTATGAGACGATCGTTTTTGTATAAAAAGAATGATAATAAGAAGGTTATTCTTGTCTGTAGCGAAAACAACTGTTCTTGGAGAATATATGCTTCAAGACATAAAGCTGACAAACTTTTTGGCATTAGAAAATGCAATCTAATACATACTTGTGGAGATGACAATCTTCGTAGTAGAGGACATCCTAAAGCTGATGCTGCCTGGGTTTCCAATGTTGTGATGGATGGATTGAGGGGAGAGCCCTCGTATCGACCATGCACAATGTTGAAAGATATTCATAGAGATTATGGGGTCGAGCTTAATTACAACAGAGTTTGGAAAGGGAAGGAATTGGCAATGCATGACATTCATGGTGCAGAGGAGGGGTCTTATGATAGATTACGGTGGTATTGTAGTTCTATCAAAGAAACTAATCCTGGAAGTTTTGTCGAGTGTGAAATTGATCATTGTGGTAATAAATTTAAACGGTTATTCATCTGCTTCAATGCATGTGCAATTGGTTTTATCAATGGATGTAGACCCTTGATTTTCTTAGATGGCACTCACATAAAGAATAAATACAAAGGATGCATTTTGGTTGCTGTGGCAAAGGATGCTAATGATGATCTTTTCACATTAGCATATTCAGTTGTAGATGCTGAAAATGATAATAATTGGGGATGGTTCTGTTTCCAACTTAAAAGTGCCCTGCTTTCGCATTCATATATTGGGTTCCATGAGTTCGTCTTTTTTTTCTAATAGACATCCTGGGATAATCAAGGTTATTCAGATAATATTCCCAGATAGTCATCATGCCTATTGTTTGAGGCATTTGGTAGACAATTTCGTGAAACAGGTTTGGCTAATGGCATATTTGTGTTAGGAAACATTGCTTTTTGAATAATACTAGTTTATGTACTATTTTTTTGTTATTTGAATGTAGGTCATGCGAAGGTACCCACTTCATAACAAAAAATATTGGTCATCTATTTTCAAAAAAGCTGCATATGCCCTATCGACACAAAAATTTGAATAATATGTTAACATGATAGTAGGGTCAATGCCACTTGCCAAAGACTTTATAGTATCTTCGTGTCCAGAAAATTGGGCAAATGCATATTTTCTAGGAAATCGGTGGGGTGTCATGAATAATAACATAGCTGAGTCTTGGAATAATTGGGTTAAAGCAGCACGATTTCTTCCTATCGTGGCCATGGTCGATCACATACGGATTCAAATTATGGATATGATGCACAGACAACGTGAAGCAGCAATGGAGATGGTTAAAAGATTGAGTCCATCAAAGGAGAATGCTCTTGCAAAAACATATGTTGAATCTCGTAGTTTGATAGTGCGCAAGGCATGTGGTTGGAGTTTTGAAGTTGCGGATGGGAATAAATCATTTGCTGTTGATTTGTCTGCTCGGACTTGTTCGTGCAAAGCATGGCAGATTAATAGGTTTCTATGCAAACATGCATGTTCAGCAATAGAGTCAAAGTCATTATCAGTATATGATTTCTGTGACAAGTACTTTAAAATAGAGTTGTATCGTGAAAGCTACAAAGGAATCCTAAAT
The DNA here is from genome assembly GCA_024364735.1 of Boesenbergia rotunda. Lineage (NCBI taxonomy): Eukaryota > Viridiplantae > Streptophyta > Magnoliopsida > Zingiberales > Zingiberaceae > Boesenbergia > Boesenbergia rotunda. The sequence goes on along the minus strand of JAGFNQ010005221.1, from coordinate 95,160 downwards.
CCGATCCCTACATGTCACATGTCTGAGTACAATCTCGAGCAGCAATTTGTAATCAATGCTCCCATTGTTCGAAGCCAACCAGGCAGAAGAAGAACTCAAAGGATACCTTCGCAAGTCGAAAAACGTGTGATAAAGTGTGGTCGGTGTCATGGGAGAGGTCATAACCGACGCAGTTGCAAAGAAGCCATTAACTAACTCTACTTTTATTTTGTGAAAATAGTATGGAACTGTTTGATTTACAAGTAAAACATTGTACTCTGAAATTTCTTTTAATGAGCATGTACTCATATATTTGATCTCTAATACATTTTCCAATTTACAGGAAAAAGAGGATGATAGAACAAGCAAGAAGCAAGGATGTACCTAAGAGAAGGAGTACTTGAACCAGTGCAATTATTCAGGGCGTGCTCTTGGTGTAATGGTCCTTTAATATTATGTTAAGTTAGTGATGTTTATGTACCGGGAACTGTTTATGTAATGTGGGCTTGATACTAGTTGATGTTTAAGCTTGGTGTGATATCTGTATTTCATAGTTTTGGTAAATGACTCGTATTTGTTGTTGTTGTTGTGTTAGTTTAATTGTGAACATGAATGTTAGTTCAGTTATGAAACTGAATGCTTTTGATATATATTCTTCACTTACTGTGTTCGAGCAGAGTGTGTTTCATAGAAGACAGTTCCTATAAATCTTGAGTATTTGTTGTTGTTGTTGTGTGAGTTCAGTTATGAAACTGAATGTTTGTTCAATTATGAAAATAAATGTTTGTTCAGTTATGAAACTCATTGTTATGATTTGTGTACTCTTTATGTGCATGACATATGTGGGATATACAAAGGAGATGCTGTCAGAATTTCAGCCGAAATTAAGTACAGATCAGCCGAAATTGAGTACAGATTGATGAAAATCGAGTACAAGGTTAGAAAACCTATACCTCTCTCATGATCATGATGCAAAGTCCATTATAGTTGAGTCGAAGGTTAGGAAAACAAGATAGGATCATGACATATGCCCTATTATTTGACTATCCAAGAGTTGGCAAGGCCATGAGGATTTTGAGTACAAATTGATACAATTTCAGTATACATTGGCTGAAATCGAGTACAAATCATCCCAAATTGAGTACAAATTGATGCAAATCGAGTACAAGGTTAGGAAACCTATACCTCTCTCATGATCTTGATGTAAAGTCCATTGTAGTTAGAGTCCAAGGTTAGGAAAACCAAGATAGGATCATGAGAGAGGTATCACTTACCTCTCTCATGATCTTGATGCAAAGTCCATTGTAGTTGAGTCGAATGTTAGGAAAACAAGATAGAATCATGATATATGCCCTATTATTTGACTATCCAAGAGTTGATAAGGCCATGGGGATTTTGAGTACAAATTGATACAATTTCAGTACACATTGGCTGAAATCGAGTACAAATCAACCCAAATTGAGTAGAAATTGATAATTATCGAGTACAAGGATAGGAAACTTATACCTCTCTCATGATCATGATGCAAAGTCCATTGTAGTTGAGTCGAAGGTTAGGAAAACAAGATAGAATCATGATATATGCCCTATTATTTGACTATCCAAGAGTTGGCAAAGCCATGGGGATTTTGAGTACAAATTAATGCAATTTCAGTACACATTGGCTTAAATCGAGTACAAATCAGCCCAAATTGAGTACAAATTGACGCAAATCGAGTACAATATTAGGAAACCTATACCTCTCTCATAATCTTGATGCAAAGTCCATTGTAGTTAGAGTCTAAGGTTAGGAAAACCAGATAGGATCATGATATATGCTCTATTATTTGATTATCCAAGAGTTGGCAAGGCCATGAAGATTTTGAGTACAAATTGATACAATTTCAGTACACATTAGCTGAAATCGAGTACAAATCAGCCCATATTGAGTACAAGTTGATGCAAATCGAGTACAAGAATAGGAAACCTATACCTCTCTCATGATCATGATGCAAAGTCCATTGTAGTTGAGTCAAAGGTTAGGAAAACAAGATAGGATCATGATATATGCCCTATTAATTGACTATCCAAGAGTTGGCAAGGCCATGAGGATTTTGAGTACAAATTGATACAATTTCAGTACACATTGGCTGAAATCGAGTACAAATCAGTCCAAATTGAGTACAAATTTATGCAAATCGAGTACAAGAATAGGAAACCTATACCTCTCTCATGATCATGATGCAAAGTCCATTGTAGTTGAGTCGAAAGTTAGGAAAACAAGATAGGATCATGATATATGCCCTATTATTTGAGAGAGGTATATATTTTCTAACCTTCTACTCGATTTGCATCAATTTGTACTCAATTTAGGCTGATTTGTACTCGATTTCAGCCAATGTGTACTGAAATTGTATAGTTTTGTACTCAAAATCCCCATGGTCTTGCCAACTCTTGGATTGTCAAATAATAGAGCATATATCATGATCCTATCTTGTTTTCGTAACCTTGGACTCAACTACAATGTACTTTGCATCAAGATCATAAGAGAGGTATAGGTTTCCTATCCTTGTACTCGATTTACATCAATTTGTACTCAATTTGGGCTGATTTGTACTCGATTTCAGCCAATGTGTACTGAAATTGTATCAATTTGTACTCAAAATCCCCATGACATTGCCAACTCTTCATGATCTTGATGCAAAGCCCATTGTAGTTAGTCTAAGGTTAGGAAACCAAGATAGGATCATGAGAGAGGTATCACTTATCTCTCTCATGATCTTGATGCAAAGTTCATTGTAGTTGAGTCGAAGGTTAGGAAAACAAGATAGGAACATGATATATGCCCTATTATTTGACTATCCAAGAGTTGGCAAGGCCATGGGGATTTTGAGTACAAATTAATACAATTTCAGTACACATTGGCTGAAATCGAGTACAAATCAGCCCAAATTGAGTACAAATTGATGCAAATCGAGTACAAGGTTAGGAAACCTATACCTCTCTCATGATCTTGATGCAAAGTTCATTGTAGTTAGAGTCCAAGGTAAGGAAAACCAAGATAGGATCATGTGAGAGGTATCACTTACCTCTCTCATAATCTTGATGCAAAGTCCATTGTAGTTGAGTCGAAGGTTAGGAAAACAAGATAGGATCATGATATATGCCCTATTATTCGCCAATCCAAGAGTTGGCAAGGCCATGGGGATTTTGAGTACAAAATTATACAATTTTAGTACACATTGGAGAAATCGAGTACAAATCAGCCCAAATTCAGTACAAATTGCTGCAAATCGAGTACAAGGTTAGGAAACCTATATCTCTCTCATGATCTTGATGCAAAGTCCATTGTAGTTAGAGTCTAAGGTTAGGAAACCAAGATAGGATCATGAGAGTGGTATCACTTACCTCTCTCATGATCTTGATGCAAAGTCCATTGTAGTTGAGTCGAAGGTTAGGAAAACAAGATAAGATCATGATATATGCCCTATTATTTGACTATCCAAGAGTTGGCAAGGCCATGGGGATTTTGAGTACAAATTGATACAATTCAGTACACATTGGCTGAAATCGAGTACAAATCAGCCTAAATTCAGTACAAATTGATGCAAATCGAGTACAAGGTTAGAAAATATATATCTCTCTCATGATCTTGATGCAAAGCCCATTGTAGTTAGAGTCTAAGGTTAGGAAACCAATATAGGATCATGAGAGAGGTATCACTAACCTCTCTCATGATCTTGTTGCAAAGTCCATTGTAGTTGAGTCGAAGATTAGGAAAACAAGATAAGATCATGATATATGCCCTATTATTTGACTATCCAAGAGTTGGCAAGGCCATGGGGATTTTGAGTACAAATTAATACAATTTCAGTACACATTGGCTGAAATCGAGTACAAATCAGCCCAAATTGAGTACAAATTGATGCAAATCGAGTACAAGGTTAGGAAACCTATACCTCTCTCATGATCTTGATGCAAAGTTCATTGTAGTTAGAGTCCAAGGTTAGGAAAACCAAGATAGGATCATGTGAGAGGTATCACCTACCTCTCTCATAATCTTGATGCAAAGTCCATTGTAGTTGAGTCGAAGGTTAGGAAAACAAGATAGGATCATGATATATGCCCTATTATTCGACAATCCAAGAGTTGGCAAGGCCATGGGGATTTTGAGTACAAAACTATACAATTTTAGTACACATTGGAGAAATCGAGTACAAATTAGCCCAAATTCAGTACAAATTGCTGCAAATCGAGTACAAGGTTAGGAAACCTATATCTCTCTCATGATCTTGATGCAAAGTCCATTGTAGTTAGAGTCTAAGGTTAGGAAACCAAGATAGGATCATGAGAGAGGTATCACTTACCTCTCTCATGATCTTGATGCAAAGTCCATTGTAGTTGAGTCGAAGGTTAGGAAAACAAGATAAGATCATGATATATGCCCTATTATTTGACTATCCAAGAGTTGGCAAGGCCATGGAGATTTTGAGTACAAATTGATACAATTCAGTACACATTGGCTGAAATCGAGTACAAATCAGCCTAAATTCAGTACAAATTGATGCAAATCGAGTACAAGGTTAGAAAATATATATCTCTCTCATGATCTTGATGCAAAGCCTATTGTAGTTAGAGTCTAAGGTTAGGAAACCAAGATAGGATCATGAGAGAGGTATCACTTACCTCTCTCATGATCTTGTTGCAAAGTCCATTGTAGTTGAGTCGAAGATTAGGAAAACAAGATAAGATCATGATATATGCCCTATTATTTGACTATCCAAGAGTTGGCAAGGCCATGGGGATTTTGAGTACAAATTAATACAATTTCAGTACACATTGGCTGAAATCGAGTACAAATCAGCCCAAATTGAGTACAAATTGATGCAAATCGAGTACAAGGTTAGGAAACCTATACCTCTCTCATGATCTTGATGCAAAGTTCATTGTAGTTAGAGTCCAAGGTTAGGAAAACCAAGATAGGATCATGTGAGAGGTATCACCTACCTCTCTCATAATCTTGATGCAAAGTCCATTGTAGTTGAGTCGAAGGTTAGAAAAACAAGATAGGATCATGATATATGCCCTATTATTTGACAATCCAAGAGTTTGCAAGGCCATGAGGATTTTGAGTACAAAACTATACAATTTTAGTACATATTCGCTGTAATCGAGTACAAATCAGCCCAAATTGAGTACAAATTGATGCAAATCGAGTACAAGGTTAGGAAACTTATACCTCTCACATGATCTTGATTCAAAGTCCATTGTAGTTAGAGTCCAAGGTTAGGAAACCAAGATAGGATCATGAGAGAGGTAAGTGATACGGAAACCTTGGACTCAACTTATACCTATCTTGTTTTCCTAACCTTAGACTCAACTATAATGGACTTTGCATCAAGATCATGAGAGAGGTATAGGTTTCCTAACCTTGTACTCGATTTGCATCAATTTGTACTCAATTTGGGCTGATTTGTACTCGATTTCAGCCAATGTGTACTGAAATTGTATAGTTTTGTACTCAAAATCTCCATGGCCTTGCCAACTCTTGGATTGTCAAATAATAGAGCATATATCATGATCCTATCTTGTTTTCCTAACCTTGGACTCAACTACAATGTACTTTGCATCAAGATCATGAGAGAGGTATAGGTTCCTATCCTTGTACTCGATTTGCTTTAATTTGTACTCAATTTGGGCTGATTTGTACTCGATTTCAGCCAATGTGTACTGAAATTGTAACAATTTGTACTCAAAATCTCCATGGCCTTGCCAACTCTTGGATAGTCAAATAATAGGGCATATATCATGATCCTATCTTGTTTTCCTAACCTTCGACTCAACTATAATGGACTTTGCATCAAGGTCATGAGAGAGGTAAGTGATACCTCTCTCATGATCTTATCTTGGTTTCCTAACCTTAGACTCTAACTACAATGGGCTTTATATCAAGATTATGAAAAAGGTATATGTTTTCTAACCTTGTACTCGATTTGCATCAATTTGTACTCAATTTGGGCTGATTTGTATTCGATTTCAGCTAATGTGTACTGAAATTGTATAGGTTTGTACTCAAAATCCCCATGGCCTTGCCAACTCTTGGATTGTCAAATAATAGAGCATATATCATGATCCTATCTTGTTTTCCTAATCTTAGACTCAACTACAATGTACTTTGCATCAAGATCATGAGAGAGGTATAGGTTTCCTATCCTTGTATCGATTTGCATCAATTTGTACTCAATTTGTGCTAATTTGTACTCGATTTCAGCCAATGTGTACTGAAATAGCATCAATTTGTACTCAAAATCCCCATGGCCTTGCCAACTCTTGGATAGTCAAATAATAGGGCATATATCATGATCCTATCTTGTTTTCCTAACCTTCGACTCAACTACAATGGACTTTGCATCAAGAACATGAGAGAGGTAAGTGATACCTCTCTCATGATCCTATCTTGGTTTCCTAACCTTAGACTCTAACTACAATGGGCTTTGCATCAAGATTATGAGAAAGGTATATGTTTTCTAACCTTGTACCCGATTTGCATCAATTTGTACTCAATTTGGGTTGATTTGTAGTCGATTTCAGCTAATGTGTACTGAAATTGAATAGTTTTGTACTCAAAATCCCCATGGCCTTGCCAACTCTTGGATTGTCAAATAATAGAGTATATATCATGATCCTATCTTGTTTTCCTAACCTTGGACTCAACTACAATGTACTTTGCATCAAGATCATGAGAGAGGTATAGGTTTCCTATCCTTGTACTCGATTTGCATCAATTTGTACTCAATTTGGGCTAATTTGTACTCGATTTCAGCCAATGTGTACTGAAATGGCATCAATTTGTACTCAAAATCCCCATGGCCTTGCCAACTCTTGGATAGTCAAATAATAGGGCATATATCATGATCCTATCTTGTTTTCCTAACATTCGACTCAACTACAATTGACTTTGCATCAAGATCATGAGAGAGGTAAGTGATACCTCTCTCATGATCCTATCTTAGTTTCCTAACCTTAGACTCTAACTATAATGGACTTTGCATCAAGATAATGAGAGAGGTATAGGTTTCCTATCCTTGTACTCAATTTACATCAATTTGTACTGAATTTGGGCTGATTTGTACTCGATTTCAGCTAATGTGTACTGAAATTGTATCAATTTGTACTCAAAATCTCCATGGTCTTGCCAACTCTTGGATAGTCAAATAATAGGGCATATATCATGATCTTATCTTGTTTTCCTAACCTTCGACTCAACTACAATGGACTTTGCATCAAAATCATGAGAGAGGTATAGGTTTCCTAACCTTGTACTCGATTTTCATCAATCTGTACTCAATGTTGGTTGATTTGTACTCAATTTCGGTTGAAATTCTGACAGCATCTCCTTTGTATATCCCACATATGCCATGCACATAAAGAGTACACAAATCATAAAAATGAGTTTCATAACTGAACAAACATTCATTTCCATAATTGAACAAACATTCAGGTTAATAACTGAACTAACACAACAACAACAATAAATACTCAAGATTTACAGAAATTGTCTTCTATGAAACAAACTCTGCTCGAACAAAGCAAGTGAAGAATATATATCAAAAAACAAGTAAGAATACATACTCTACCTGAACACTTTGAATCTCAGATCATATCAAATGCAAGTGAAGTGCAATCAAAATCATCAACTAAGAAATGAAATAGAATGCCGAATGTATCAGAAAAAGAAATGCCCAATAAGATCACATTGACATCACTTAGCACATAATCATGCATAAATTTTTCCACAACAATTCATCCATAATCAGCAACAAAACATCCATAATCATCCATAATCACATATTTTCCATATTTCAATAACAAAACATCCACTTTCCATAACATTCAGCAACTCACAACCATAATTATATAGGCTAAAGGTGATGAAGATGAGAATATCTGCAGATACACCAACTTACAACAAATATACGTTTTCCACCAAAATTCCTAATCACATGGGATTAGTAAAGTCTACTTCTTCATAATTCCATTTTCATCTGACAGAATAATCGCTGTCATGTGTGCCCAATACGCATCCATCTTTACCACTTTTTCATAATTCCATATTTCATCATCATCAAGCGCTAGACACTCAATTCACAAACAAGTAAAAATACCACAATTGAGTGTCTCGCCTTAGTGACGACACTTTGTTTTCATTACTGTTATTTTCCCGATGTCAAAGCCTGAGAAATTTTTCACGTATCCAGCCAAAAATTCTGCCTGCAAATATTGATTCAGCTGTGAAATTTAAGTTTTAAGAGTTATTGAAATACAAATGATGAAACTTACATAAACTTTGGCTGTCCCGAAAGCAGCTGGATGAGGCTTGGAGTTCATGGTCTTGAATTTGCCTTCTCTTGTTGAATAGAATAACAGATACCAATGCCATCCATGGTTCAAGGGAAAAATAATATATCTGCATCTTGTAAATAAATCTTTATTGAGATGATTTAATTGATTCATTATCACTAAAGTAAGTTTTCCAACAAATTCTTTATACTCTCCCTTCCGCAGCAATTGATTATTCCTATGTCCTTCCAATTTATCAAGGACTTCTCTCTACATGTAGAAATAGAGTCATATTTCTCATTGTAAACAAAAATTAAAGAATTCAATTGTAAGGTCAAAAACACCACAAACCTGAACACCTATGTCCATGCCAAAAATTTCAAACCCTTTCTTGACACTTTGCTTTCTCATTATTCTCATGTAACAATCAATAATTTCGGATTCAACTGGATTACGAAATAAGAATTCACAGAATTGGAGGCCATCAAGTACCACATTATCTTCCTCCCACACAACAACACTGTAAATTTGAAAATTTATATAATATTTCACTATAAAGGACTAATATTCTAGAAAAGGAAACGTGTACAAGATTAACATACTCTAACTTATCTCGAGAAAGATATTCTGTTACCATATCTCGCTCTTCATCTGTTGCTTCTTCATATCCACAAAAATTTCTCGTTTCTCTAAATTTATTCATCACACCCGCAACAGCATCCCTTCCAATTGTAGCAACATATATAGTTGTCTCTCCCTATGTAGATAGATTTAAAAACATAAGAATAAAATAGAAACACAGTTAACAACAAATAAATAAAATTAACTCTATTTTACCGTTTCTAGCACTATTGGGTCTACAACTGATGCTAACACCTCTTTACCCGCTTTCCTCCTACGTTTAGGTGTTGTACTCGGCGGCGTAACATATATTTCAGCCTTTTTTTTCTTCATTCTGTCTGCCCTTGTCCTAACCGTCATTGCAATAGAGGACACAAATTGCTCTACTGATGTAATATTCTTTTCAACCGGCACTTCAAAAAACCCAGCAATTTCACCTTCAATGGAGTCTTTAACTTCATCTCTCTTGTTGTCTTCTGACCCACTGATATCATCAATCTGTGGTTGTGGCTCACCACCAAACTCTTTTGCCATTGGTTCAGTATTGGCCCAACTTGTACCAGCAATCAATCCACCACATTTAATACATTCTGAGCCCTGAAAAAATTACAAGATTCTTGTAGCAAATAAATATTTTCTCAACTTCATTTAACAAAATACTTATTTATTGATAATATTACCGAAAAACTTGCTCGCCTTTGATGAAACAGTATATCTTCATCCGAAAATGGTACAATGGACAACACCTTTTCACAATTAAAATTAAAAGGTCACTACAATTCATCATATTTGAGTATGTCTACTATAAAATATGAACTTACTTTACTATAGTCAATGGAATTTAATAACCTCTCAGCTAAATCAGGTTTGGTAGGTATCTTACTTTCCACCTAACGGAACAACCTGGGAAAAGTATGTAGCAAACGTACAACTCCAAGAGAAGGTATTATTTCATATAACCATGCCTAAATAAATAAATTTATTAGTATAACAGAACAAAACATAATAAAAGCATACTAAAAAAACTCGCCATCAATCCAATAGTTGAACCATCTAAATACTTCTTTCTTCTAACATTTCTGTCACCCTTTCCAATATATTTCCAAATTTGGTTGTTCAAAAATCTATAAGCCGCATCTCCCCATGAGTAATCAAAGAAGGTGGTCAGGTCATCAATATATGGCATAATGAATCGAGGTGTTGAGTAGTTGGCCACAGGAAAAATGATACAATTAAACACTAAATAAATAAACATCCTAACAAAATCATCCACATTTGAGTTACTCTCTGATCCAGCTAAAGAGGATAGTCTATCATAGATTATACTTCTGGTCACGTTGCCAACTTTCCCAGAGAAATACTGAGCAACAAATTTAGACTTCAAATTCACATCTAAATCAACTAGTTGCCCTGCATAACGTAAGCCAAGAACAATGGAAAACTCTGGTGATGTAAAGGGAACAACAATATTTTCACCAAACACAAATGAACAAGATTGCAACTGAAATCTTTTTAAAATTATATCAACTCTGGAGCTGCTGATCGCCAATTTGAGCATCTTAAGCCATATACCAAATGGAGTGTTTTGAATACTCTCCTTTTGCTTATCAGTCATTTTCGGTCCCACTTCATCCATCACAGCTCTAAAAAAAGTAGGTGAACACCAAAACTGAGCTTTTTTTCCACTGTTAACCTCTTTAGCATCTTTGTTAATCTTTGCTTCTTTCTTAGTCTTCACCATCTTTGATTCTGTTCAACCCTTACTCAAAATATCCAACACAATTTTAGTATTTAGACCATAAAGTAAACTGAAAATTAATCAAGTAAACATTTGCCTACTTACAAACAATAAACATTCAATTTAATAATAATAGAAAAAATTTAATATCATCATTAAACATGAACAATTACCTATTTATCTATAGAAATGGCAATTGCTGACAATTGCCTATTTACCTCCCTCTCACCACTTATCTATAATCAAGGAATTCTTAAATTTTTAAAGAATGATGCAAATAGTATTGATAAATTGAAATCTCATAGGAATAGTAACAATATACTCATAATAGGGTGAAGTTGTACTTAATCAATCACTAATCTTTTTTTAAACGAATAGGGAAATAAGAAAGATGATAATTAGAGAGTTCCGACTAATAGATAAAAAATCTACAAAAAATGCCTGGCTTCAACTCTATCTCCGGCGACAAAGCTTGATTCAGTCTCCTTGTCGGTGGGTTGATGGATCTACACGGCTATAATCTTGCTTCACATTGTGTCGAGAAGAAATGGGAGAGAGGAAAATGGTCGACTTGCCTTGATTTCGCTGGTTAGGGTTTACGAGATTAAGACTCCTGAGAAATTTGGGAAGAAGGAAATTGAGGAGAGGAAGCAGGCTTGATTTCGCCGGTGAAGGACGCTGAGAATGTGTCATCAAGAAATCGCGGGAGGAGGAAATTGAGGAGAGGAAGCTGGCTTGATTTCGCCGGTGAAGGACGCCGAGATTGTGTCGAGAAGAAAACAACGGGGGAAAACGAAGCTGCGAGAGAAGAAATGCGGGAAAACCAAAAACGGGAAAAGTAAGAAGGGTATATTAGTAAATTTATGTATTGGGGAGCTAAAACTAAAAGGTAGGGACTTAAAACATTTGTTTCCTTACCTGGAGAGCGGACACAAAGCCATCTTTTGGATTAGAGATTTATCTCTAATTTACCGAAATAAGAAAGGGCTAAAAATGGTAAAAATCAAAATAATCTTTCTTCTTTTAAAAAATATTTACTTTCCCACCTCCAAAATAACATCATAATTTAATTTTTTGAATAGGTATAATAGCGACCATCATTCTCATCATTTGCCAAATAATTTTTTAGATTGCACTATTAAAATTTTAAATTTTAAAAGGTCTTTTATGAAAATTAAAAACTTGAGTATAATGCTTTGTACATATAATGCGTCTAATTCACTTTTTAAAGCTTTCTCCAAGTATCTATTAACACCCACTCTTCAGTTATAAAAGGAAGGTTTTTAATCCTATTTGGAAAGGAGGTGAGGAAAGAAGAGAGAAATTGTTAACCACTTGAGAAAATTATCCTTCTTTCCCTTTCTATTAATTTTCCTTTATCAACGTTGCTATTTAGTCTTCGATTCCACAGTTATAATCATTTTTCCACACAGAAAAGAAAATAAAGAGTCCAGAGTTATGAAAAGACAACATATATAAACAAAATCATTTTTTCAAAATAAAAATCAAATCCTTAAATCTTGATGTGTTATCGCATGCTTCCTGAACAAAGGACACAGAATCATCAGAAGCCTCGCGCCTTTGTAAGTTCATGGGATGTGACGTTTCCCAAGAAGAGTAAGTAGATCATTCTCTGTCTGCTCTTAAGTTCAGGTAGGAACGCTTTGGGACTTAACATTAATGATGAATACATGATATATCTAACATAATGGCTAAAGGTTCATCCCTAAAAAATGATAATTTACATTTTCGATCCCATCATATATGTATTATCTGTGTACTTATATAAATCTCTCTATATCCATAAAACAAACTCTAGGGAGATCGTAAAGTAGCGGATTTTTTTTTTTTTTTAAGTTCAGGTAAGGGCCCTTCAAAACCTCGATCTAGCCTCAATGATTTGGTTGTCCAAGTTGCTTTTGCTTGTTTTATATATATATATATATATATATATATATATATATATTGAATTAGGTAGTAGATAAATTTGAGATGATCATCTCGGCTCCATGAAAATTTCTAACGAGTCACTAGGATAAATCGAAAAGCGCTAACAGTGGTCGGTCTAAAAACTCAGTATCCCAAAATTCGCGCCCCCTTTAAAAAAAAATCTACAAAATATGGCTAGAGATCGAATCGCAAATAGTTAGAATATCGACTAATCACTCTATCATTGCACCATAGCAACAACATGTTTGTATGTATCATTACCTATTTATTTCCTTGTGTATATGATTCTGATTGAACCAATTTGTTAGGTACTAATATAGACCTTAGGATTTTGTTGAATAAAAAAGTTCGTTCTTATAGTTTAACAGAAGTAGCTGGTCAGATTTTATGGATAAAAGAAACCGATTTAATATATGAAGACATGAAAAACAGAAGTTAAAAAGACATAATTTCTTTCAAAAATACTAAACATTCTTTGCAATCTACATTAATACTGACATATAGAAACCATGAGAAAGAAAATATCATGCGGTTGAAATTAACCAAACAAATACAATTGAATAGATAAAGCTCAATAAACCAAACACTACGTCAGTATCAATCAGAGGTTTACACTTGTATTATTATGCAGCTAGTTAACTTTGAATCCAACGCCATTGTTACATTGTTGTTTTGACAAAACTTCAGATGTCCTGTTATGAAGATCGGACAAAAGTTTGCATTTAGTCTAAAATAACTCTATGGATTGACAATGGTCAAGAACTTGGCATCTTACAACCTCTACTGTCATAAAATCCTTAGCAGCAATCACCATCTAAAGTTCAAGTTCATTCTTTGTTCAGGAATTAAGAGGTTTCATTCATAGAATTACCCAAGCAGTACTAGATGAAGTTTAAATTTTCGAGCATGTATATTTTTTTAGTCATCCTCCAATATCAGAATATTACCATTGGTACTTTTGTAACAACAGGAGTTTCCACTCAAAAAAAAAATAAAACAACAGGAGTGTCCTTCGAAAGCCATCAAGAAATAACCCTTTTTCACTATAAAATTTGGCTTGTCTTACAAAAAGCTCTAACACTAGGAAGTAACTTCCTGGAAAAAGTTAAGCCATGGGTCATTTGCAAACACAATTGACTGCAAAGACTTGAAAAAAATCCCCCTAGCACTCAGGGCCAACCATTGACACTAACAATTGAACAAGCACAAAAAGGCATTTTATATCAAAGCTGCAACTCTGTCCAACACAACTCCTTACGAAACAAACAAATTTTATGGTAGATCCCACTGAGCTTTGCATTCTTTGACACCTTTAATTGACAACATGCGCCAGAATGGCAACCATTGCCACTTATTCAAACGAGAGTCAAATGCATGCCAAGGAAACTTGCTTCAACATTTGACAATATCACATTAATCATTCTTCAATTAAACCAATTCTCTCCTCTGAAATAGTTCGCCGGTCATAATTACTATATTCCAACTCTAGTAAACCGTCTTAGCATCAAGTAATAAATTCTAGGCAATTTTGCAAGGATTTATATTGAGATATCATAGGGAAGATTAGCAACAAACCTTGATTTGTCATCCCAAAAACACCACATTCTCATCCTTTTGTTTGAACGGCCATGGGATGCACTGCATCTCTCACCTACTGTGATTGGCATACTGAAAGATGTGCACAAGAGATTCTCCATTAAGATCCTCTAAGATCTAATC